>PYHW01010164.1:5065019-5088841 GCA_013186435.1 Turdus rufiventris
GGTTGTGAAGTTACTGCCTCCCCCAGCCTAGTTTCCTAGATCTTCAGAATTTGATCTCCTTTGTTTTCCCCAGAAATCATTTTTTATAAATCAGAGTATTCTCTAGATTCTTTAATTAAACTGTCTTTCTCAAAGTGAAGCACCCCATGGCCCACACAAGACCTAAACAGAGTAAGCTAACTTTTATGGACTGCAGCAAAGGCATTTTTGGCAGCAAACCCACTTCCCACCTTCCTACTTAACTCCTGATTCCCCTTTGGGTAAAGCAAGAAATCAGCTTCAGCTTGGGGTATGATACACCTTCCAGAACTGCCCTGAAGAAAAGAAAATTGTTTCCTCCACTTTTATTTGTGCAACTGATTATTCCTAAATAGTTGATGCTTGGCTGACTCACGCTTGAGGCTCCAAAAAGGCAAAAAGCATTGGAACTGACAGGTGTTTATACTCTCAGAACTTCAGAATTACCACCACAGATTAGCACATTAAGAATGTTACTTAAATCTTACTTGAACATACTTGATTTTTTTTTATTATTTGATTTTATTATTGGAAGATTAAAAATGTCCGCTGTTTAAAACTTAAAATTCTTGGAGATATTTATATTTTCTTATTTTGGATGCGTGCTATGAAACAATTCAATCCTCGTATTCATGGACAAGAAAGGTTGTAGGAAGACAAGGACATATAGAAGAAAATGAGTCAATTATTTAAGACACTAATAAAACAAATACCTTCACGGTTTTGAATTATATAATAGTGATGGAAAAACTAACAGCAGGTTGAAAAAATTTGTCAAAAATATGTATAACATTACCAAACTCAATAAAGAAATGTACTTGATTAAATCCACAGAGGAAAACATTGTGATATGTATCCTGTTACTCACTGAAGACATGTCTTTTGTTGCCTAGACAGACTGTCACCATGTTCTCATCCATCTTGGTTATTCAAAGGATACAACAGAACTATTGATTTGTGTTCATTCTTGTATTCCTGTGCATAATAATTGCTAAGGAAGGTAAAATTATTTATCAAGAACCTGTAATGTATTTTACTGTGTGTGACATTCACCATGCATTTAAATAAGAAAATACCAAGTTATGGTATTCTGATTCCTTAATGTGATTATTCCATTTTGTACACATTTGTGATTGGTGTTCAGAGTACCTCATTTGAAAGCAACGTGCATAGTGAAACTTCAAACACTGTTACAGATGTCTTTCCTAATTTAGCTCAACTGATTAATTGAGATTTTTTGCACTATAGCCTAACTAATAAAAAAAACTGTCTCTGAAGTGTAGATTTAAGCAACTTGGAAAGCAAAAGAATCTGGCTGTATGTACAACTATTTATTTTAACTTCATAAATTAAAAGGCATCTTTTTGATAGTTAAAAAACTCTGTGTTGTTTTCTGTGCATATTCAAACCAAAGTAAACGGACAATTTAAAAATTCTAAAATTAATCAGTTCACAAGATGAGCCACTACAAAATCTTTGAAGTTCAGACTCAGTGATCTGGTATGTGCAGCAGGTACATATTTTTGCAAATGAAAATTGGAAATTCATGCAGCTTAACAATACCCTTCCTTTTTGTCATACACTAAAGAACAGTAATATTCCTGGATAACTTTAGGAGCACTTTAACAACTAGCACAGCAGTTTCAAAGACAGAGCCTACCTCTTCTCCTCAAATAGGTAGAGAAAGCATCACACACAATGCTGTGTGAACATAACAAAAACTCTTAAAGTTGCTCAATTTTAATTTCATTAACACTTGAAAATGGTAAATGGCTGGTGATTTGCATTTGTATGAAGGGAATAAGAGATGGTAGTTTAGAGTAAAGGAGATAGCTAGGCTGTGTAGCTACATCACTTCTAGTAAATTGAAGCAGCCAAGGCCATTCTTTGGGGCAAAGGGCAGCTGGCTGGTGATCACCATGTGCACTTGGACACTGACCCCGTGCTGACTAGCTACAAGGATGGCCCCAATCCCTGCACCCCTGTCCTGCCCCAAACCCTTCCCACAATCTAACAGGATGAACAGTCACTTGGCAGCATGGGGTGCTAGTAACCTACAGATTTCCAAATGCAATGTTTAACTTTTCATAAAATAGTTATGATCCTTACAAGCTTTTTATGCAGACAGAGGCGATATTCAGCATAGGTAAGCAGTGACTCAGGACATTTATGCTGATCAGTCTCTGCCAAGTCAAACAAATGAGAGTGTTTTCACTGCTTTTTCAGATCAATATGTATTTCATTTCTGGAAATTGCAGGCCTGTATCTCAGCAGTTATTGGTGAGGCATGTGCAATCCCAGAAAGGAAGACCTAAGAATTTTCAGAAATAAATCCTTTTGTGAATTGTTGCTTCTGCAGCAGTACTCTGGATCACCAAGAGCAGCACCAGCTCTGACCATCCTGGACAGCAATCCAGCCCCCAGGTCTCACCTCATCCTACCCACATCAAAGGTACCCACAGCAGACCCTCAGGTCCAGCAGCCCCTGCCCCAGTGATGCCACAGCAGGGCCAGTCTCCAGTTCCCCACAGCCTGGCTCTGCCTGCTCATGGCTCCTGCTGGATCAAGGCCAGGCATGAGTCCTGCTGCTCCAGCATCCCTGGGCCCATGTCCTGGCCTGTCCCTGTCCTTGCTTCTGCCCATCCCCAGGGAGACACCTGGGGCTGGTGCTGCCCAGGAGCCCTCAGCTGCCCTGCTCCTGGCTGGGGTGGTAGGAATATTGTTTTGTTGCCTTGTCAACTGTCCATGGGGAGCCCTGACCATCCTGGAGACCACTCCTGACCCAGATCTCCCCTCATCCTGCCCACATAAGGGATCTGCTGTGAGATATCCAGGCTAAATAGCCCTTGCTCTCTCATTCTGTCTCCACAGGAGAGGCGCTGAAGCCCTGTCATCAACTTAGCGACTTTCTCTGGATTCAGTCCAACAGGTCCATGTCTGTCTTGTGCTCAGACTCCAGAGCTGGATGCAGCACTCCAGGTGGGCTCCCACAAGAGCAGAGGAGCAAAATCACCTCCCTCAACCTGCTGGTCACACTTCTTGCGATGCAGTCCAGGACACAGCTGACTTTCCAGTCTGCAAGAGCATGTTGCTCAGTATGCTGAGCTTTTTTTCCTACAAACATCGCCAAGTCCTTCTCAGCAGGGCTGCTCTCAATCCATTCTCCTTCCAGACTCTACTTGTGCTTGGGATTGTCCTGAGCTGCCTGCAGGACCAATGTTATGATCACATCCCACAACTTGCTGCTATCAGCAAAATTGTTGAGGGTGAATATGTACATTATATACATACATACATATATATATATGCACACACACTGCCTTTATGTGCACAGTAAATGGTGCATCTCCTGCAGCATAATTATTGACTTCTAATTCTGGTGGACTTTTAAAGAAAAATATATTTGTTAAACAAAAATAAAGTGAAGACTAATAAGAATCTATTACACTCAACATAAGACACAACTGTAAAAGTAGGGATAATATTGTGTTAGAAATTGTGCTTCAAGCTGAGGTTATAATGAGATATTTCTAAAGATAAAAGTGTGCAACACATATTGCAATAGAACTGTCTGGTCTGTTCTCCCCAGCTTAAAGTCCTCCAAGGTTTTCAGTATCCTCAGCATGCACTGATCATTACAGTCAGTAAGAGCAGTGTTGGTTTACTGCTTTGCAAGGAGTTCTCAGCTTATTTGGCTTTCAGGTGAAAGTGTTTGAATTTTTTGGCTGAGGTTTTCATCAAAATAGTGACTCATCATAACAGAAAACCAAGAAGGAAAAGATTCATTCCTAGAGGCATGGAATCAATCATTGATGGGTAGCATGTTACAGTACTATTTTCACACTTAACAATGAAAGTCAAGCCAAAACATATTTTTCTAAATGTCTGGCAACATAAAGCATTCAGACATGCATGGGACTTCTTTTATGTATTCACAAGTGTAAGTGCAGTTGCAGTTCTGCATATCAAATATATATAAATGTCAGCAAAGTCATCTTTGAACGTGTTATCAGCAAAATCAAAACAGTCTTTTTTAGTCCTCAGGTATACATTTTCTGAAGTGTCACACATGCTTTGAAAACCTTAATGTTTCCTATACTAAATATTAATAAAAAATACTCACACTTCCAGGGTGCAGTGCAGTGAGAGATGGGCTTCCCTTTCTCAGATACAGCTTTCAGTGGTTCAGCATCACCATATAGGCCTTTTGTGTGATATCAGAAGTATTTCCAAGACATGCTAATAAGTTTAAATATTTAACACTTAATATCCCTTATTTGTTCCTGTCTCAGTGCACACATACTTGAGACAAGAAACTAAACTACTCCAACTACTTGGCATTCCAAAATTCACATTTGAAATTACAATGTGACAGAGCATGCACTGTCTTGACACTGAAGAGGATTTGGTCTTTTCATCCCAGTCTTCCCTGATGCTTAAAATGAGTTCAAGCTGCTTTCCCCTAGGGCAGTTTTAACATGATCATTTTTAGACACTGTTCTTCCTGTCACGCCCACAGCCTAGTCAGCCCTTTCATTCTAACAAAGCCCTGTGCATTCATTTGCATGTAGGAGAGTATTAAATTACTCTACAATTCAAATATTTCAGAATAAGAGATGAGATGCGTCATATTAAATATAGCAGGCAGTTGTAATACATATAGTATGTGTTTTCATCACTCTTTTTGTTATTCCAATCAAAATGGGAAATTCTTTCTCTTTTGTTATCTTCTAATTTAATCAATCATAGCACATTTTTTTCTACTTTTTTTTAATTTAAACTTCTCTTCCTGAAGAAGTGGCTTTAATAAAACAGTACAATTCAGCATAATACCATCTTCTCAATACAGCTTTAGATGAACCATTTTTGTAAGTTTTTGCCTATCAATTAGTATCAACTGATCAGATTGATTTAGGAGAATTTGTACCCACTATTCTCCTCTGGTTTTTTTGCATGCATTACATGGATAAATAATATTACTTAGAGACAAAAAGCATAATGTTGATCCCAGCCCATTAAAAGTAAAATCAAATTTAGTAATTCACACTATTAACGTAATTGGTGGATTACCTGTAATTAGATATCCTAAATCAAAACTGTCTGATTTTCTAAAATTCATGCTGTAGCCATCCTAAATTATTGGATTCAGTAAAAGAAAAGGTGCCTATAAGTATTAAAATTTTTCACAATATCAGAATATCTCTTTAAATGTTTGAGCCATTCTTCAAAACAGTCTATAAAAACTGGTTCATAAAAACTGCTTGTTGTATGTTTTCAACTCTTTTTTGGAAAAGGAAATTATTGATATTTGCAATAACCATTTTGTATAGTTTGTTCTTATAAAAAAGAGGTGAGGTAAATAGTGGAAATAAGCTGGATCTCTGTAATGGATTCATTTCAAAATACAAAATTTCAAAGCAGTGAAATTCTACAGTACCAATTCTACTAGTTTGTCCACTTTTTCCATAGGTAGTCTTCAGTTTGCAAAAGGTCAGCACGAAGTAGACCTCTGTATCTTGCAAGTAAAATTTAGAAGTGGGAAGAGATAAAATGCAGAAATTATTTCATGTCACAACATATTTGGAATAACAGTAATAAATCTAAACTATTTGAATATTTGCAAGTTCACACATGATGACCTCAATAGGACTACATCAATCACAGTAAAGCAGCCCATCCTCTCTCCCACTCCTGCAAGATGTGGCTTGGAGATGTGGTTCTGACAAAGCGGCAAACATGGCTTCAAAGACACAGTGCTGAGAAGTAGTGCTGGTGTGAGAAGCAGCTGCAGAGAACAGAGGCGAACCTGAGCCCAGCCTAGTCTCGCTGAGCTGAAAGGAGCTGAGCAGAGATGGGCGGAGTGGTGCAGAGCTGTCTGAAGCAGCAATGCAATATGGAATTGAACCAGTGGTGTGTAGGGGTCAGGAAAAAAAAGGTGTGGGAAAGTGCGGATGATCTGGCTTTTTGGGGATTCGTCTGTCATTGCTTTTCACTGGCTCAGGCTCAGGGACAGGAGAACTGAAACAGCAGCAATCTTGCCTTTTTCTGGGAAACCAGTGGAGAACATGTGTAACCATGTGGGAAAGGCTACCATTCTGGTCTTTGGCCCAGGGGCCACGTTGAACTAAGTTGAGGTGGTGAACATCTTACCTTGTGTGTGTAAAGCACCTTCCCTTTTTTCTGTAGTTTTGTTATTAATACTGATGTTGCTACTGTGTATATCTTATTCTGTTGCTGTTTGCTTTCAGTAAATTGTTATCTCAGCTCATGTCCTCTGCCTTTGTCTCTCCCTTGCTGGAAGGGGTGTGGAGAAAGGGAGTGACTTATTTGGAGTTTAATTTCTGGATGGTATTAAACCACTGCACTGTCTTTGCTCTGGAAAGCAAAGGGTTGAGGTTACACCCCCAGCAGTTCCTACTGCAGAGGATGTTATTGTGGCTGCAGGAGGAGCAGGGTTCAATGCTTAGATTGTCTGTGGCTTTGGTGTGCTGCCAGTCAAAAAGCAATAATGGAAGCCCCAACAGGAAAACAGCAATTCTCCATACTTTATTGCCCAGTCAAATTTGAATAAAATTTCCTGGCATCAACCACTGGTGTTTTCCTGGCACCAGAACTTTTTCCCTGTCAGAATTTATACAAATAATGTAAATGAACAAGCTACCCCCCAAAAAGGTCCAATAATATTTCATAATGGAAAGTGTTTCTAAGTTATCTAAAACAGAAGATCACTATGCATATGCTAAAATGAAATCTAAGTATTCTTTCTGTAATACTAGGCTGTCTTGGAACTGAAAGGTCAAGCAATTTGAATTTCTTTCCATTCCCTTTATTTGCACTATTATTTGCACCAATATTTTGTGCTATTATATATGCAAGGTATCATAAATCACATGTAAGAACAATGAGAAATCTTTCTGTTATTTCTCAAAACATTTGAAAATAAATTACCTTAAATGTGACGGAATGTACTAACATTTTATAAAGAACTTTGGGGTTCATTATCTACCATGTCTACTAGATATTTAAAATGGTATCTACATTTTATTTTGTTATTTATTTAGCTGTTAGAAGCCCACCACCTGGTAGCTTCAAATGGTACATGCTACCTGTAAATTTTGATAATATCTGGACAAGATAAAAGTTGCATATCCTAAATCCCCCTGTATAAAGAGACAGGGCACAGAACCACCAATCACAACTCTGACCATGCTTTTTTCTTCTGCACATAGATTATTCAGACTGGAAAAACTGGTCACTTAGTATTTCAGAAAGAAAATATGTTGCTGAAAACTAAGGATTCCCAAAAAGAAGGGGTCTAGGAAAAAAAAAAAAAAGGGATGAAGTGCAAGCAGCAGCCAAACACAAGCTTGCAAAAGTTTCTGCCTAACCGCCCCAGACCAGCAATGATCTGCTGGCTGGGATGGAAAGTAGACACCCAGTGAGCGAAGTAAATTAATGAGTAAATACTTCAGACAGCCAAGTAGGATAAAAGCTCTAATTTTCCTTCTTCTCAAGTGACTCACAGTATTCAGAACCAATCTAAACTCTTGCTTACTGTACTTGTGCAACAATGTTTTTAAGGATTAATCCAGCTTCAGAATATAACTTTAAAACAATATTATGAAAGGCAAAGAAACAGAAAGAAAACTAAAAATTGTTTTTTAAAGTGCCTACTTTTACAATAAAAGGCTTGATATGGGCTTTGAGATCACTGAAGAACACTATTTTGCTTGGCAAAACTCCTGGTATAAAAGACTTAAAGTGGATATAGGATCAATATCACTGGAATGTCTGAAGTGATCTCTCTGTCAAACTCCAAAGGAATAGCAAAACAGAATTACAAAAAAGCTCTGAATTTTAAGAATAGGACCGCAGAATAATCCTCCCTGACCTACTAGATCCACTAGCATTCAGGGTTTTTTTTGTTTCATGGGTTGAATCCTCTGGTTTTGAGATTTGTGGAGGAAGGTATGCAAAGTTTCCAGGTTAAGATACATTCAGGAGAGAGGAATTTTTAAAATGGCTTTAGGTTGATTCACCAATGGTCAACCAGTTCTTTCTAAAGTTACCTGAATTGTAGCTTACAGTGGCCTGAAAAGTTTTTCCTGTGAATACGAACTGCAGATGATCTGACACAGTTTTACTGAGGTTAGACAGGGAGGCTGGAATCCATATAGCTTATGGTAGTATATGAAAATCTGTTGCCTAAAACTGTTACAATAAATTGAAGCTCACTTTGCAGTCAATGCAGATAAATGGATAAAAGAGATGAAGCTTCTTCTAGAGGTGTTTAACTCTCCACTAAGGAATGTAGCATTTAATAGCTTTAAATCATATTGCTGGCTTTGAGACATATACTTTGTCTAAATGAATACCAGAATATTAAAACACAATCAATTTCTCCAAAAGCTATTTTCTGTATTATCCAATTTGTATTTTGACAGCAGAGTCTTTAGGTCTCATCAGTATATCTAGATTTTTTGTGCAATCCATGAATAAGGACTTGTTTCCTTTCCTTTATTCCACTCGTTAGTGGTATCAAGTAATCTAATATTATGATTGGAAAGTTAAACAGTATTAACATCTGTAAGTTATCTTTTACATCTTGTCCCTTTCAGGTGCACCTGAAATGAACAGAAGTACTCATTTCCCAGATATTTTCCTGGTGCTTGGCACCTGAAATTGTTCACAGACATCAAACCTTTTTAAAAGACAATTAGAAGACATGATAGTGATGCCCTTTTTTCAGTAGTGGAGTGGCTAACACACTAAACCAGTCTGTATTTATTTGAAGAACATACATCTTGACCTTGCACAGCCATTGGACTGTAAACTCTTATAAAGAAGGCTTTGTTAAAAATTCCTGAAGAATCCAGTGTTGTCAGTATTTCCTGAAATACTGAAGGAAATTAGGCTCTACTCTGGCAGTTCAGGGCATTCACTTGAAAGAAGAGACCTGAGTTGTAATCCCTCCTTCAACGGTAATCTCTGTGTGAGAGGTTAAGTATTTGCTCATGTGAGAGGTGGAAGTGCGTTGTATTCTCTAGAAAGTGCCCAAATCATGATGCCCTGGTGAAGGGGCTGCGAGTTACATGCCTGGTCTTTTGTCTGGTAGACATGTAACAGCTGCAAACAGTGAGACTCAGCAGAAGGGAGTCTAAGGAAACCTTATTGTAAAAGACAATAAAGAGATCACAAAAGTAAGAGTTTGCAAGTCTAGACTAGTGTTTGGTTGACTTTCCTAAAAATCAGTAAATCAGAAAAGATAGTGGACCCTATATTCCCCATCAGAGAGGCTACATAGCTGTAACTGCTGCCAACACCACACACATTCCATAGAAAGCAATGCTTTTCAAGGAAAAGGTTTTCAAGGCTTTAGAGATATATGTCATGGGAACCAGTTACTGAAGACTGTAAGGAGACAAAGGATAAGACACAGTCTTGTCAATGTTTCACTCAGTCTATGTAGATGCCTGTCTGAGCTGTTCTATCCTTTACATATGGCAGAGCAAGCCTGCACATCTGACTTGCTCCTGCCCCTAAGCACCAATGGGACTGTGCAGTTCCAGGCACTTTCCTGAAATTGTGACAACATCAAAAGATACTGTAAACCAACAGATTACTTTCTGCAACTGTCTTGAACTGACTACTAATTAGTGTTTTGTCTGATAGCCCTTTCATAGCTGGATGCAGCTGGATGGAAGTAAACCACAAAGGGAGCGCATTTTTATTTATCATTAATTTTGACTTAGTTATGTATAGACTTGTGAGACCCTGCAGTAATCTTCTTAATTTGTCACACATTGTAAATTCATTTAGTAAGTTTATTCATTCCAGGATTTTTTTTTTCTTGTTACTTCTTACAAGTCTAACCAAATTAATACATTTTATAATGGGTTGGATCATATGATATTGCTAAAACCGTTCTGGTGAGCTTCTACTTAATTATAATATTAGATATCACTGAAGTTTAATATTAAATTTTCCAGTGCCCTGAGGGCATTTCCCATGTGGTAGAAATGCAGGGCTCTGGAAGAATTTGTTTTGATCCTCAAAATCAGGCTAGCCCTCCTGTCACATTTATGTGACAAAAAACCTAATTGCTTCAGTTTACAAAATAATCAGAGTTACAAACTTCTTTCACTCTTGCTTTAATACCTATATCTTTATTAGATCAAAATCAAGGTATTCACCTACTGAATGATAGTTTCTAGGCCAAGGACATCAAGGTGTATGGGTCAGATGGAAGTGTAGGTGTGAAACACCCTAAAAGTTTTAAACCCATAAAACTCTCTATTTTAGGTATGAATATCGTTCTTTTAAAGTTTCATCCTCTTTAGCCAGCAGTAGGGTTACCTTTTTTCTGAGCCAGCCATTGCATCCTTTACTTCTCTCCTAGTCCTCACAGACTTAAAGCTTATTTAGTTCTTAACAGATGTTTGAGAAATCTTTATCAGCAATTTTAAAAATCAATGTTTTGGCAATATCCCTTGCAGTTTAGCTACTGTCTTGGTTTGGAGTTCAGGTGCTTAATAAAACAATAAATTAATCTCCTTAATCATGTTTTAGTGACCGAAGTATGGTTGTCTCCTAGGCTTTCATTCAGCTCCACCAACGCAATATTCTTAAAAAAAAATTTACTTTTGCCTTGACAAGGATCTTAGGACGTGTTAATGCTGGCTCTCTGACAGGAGCTAACAAAAAGACTTCCGAGTGAAGCAGTTCCACTCCACAGGGTAGACTCTTATCATCTTGAATGTGTGATCAGCCGTGACTCCAGAATTTCAATGAGGAAATAGACTGTCACAGAGCTGTGCGAGGGGCTAACCCCAGCCATGGGGGTTGAAAAGCTTCAGTTCAAAGGGCCCTGCTTGTGCAGAAATGAGTCATTCTTGTCAACTGAACTGCAGCATTGGCCGCACTCTCAGCTGTCGGTAGCTGTGGTGGCAGATTTGCAATGCAACTCTAATGTTTTCTACATAGATACTTACATCAGGAATATTCTTGGAATTACAGTTCACTTTCAGAAATTGGGGGCTCTGAAATCATGCTGAGGTCGCTGATAGCTCATATGTGCTTAGTTTTTCCCTTTTGAATACAAGAATGTCTGCCAAGTATTAGGGGTAGCTCTCACTGCTACAGCAAGCATTGGCAGATGGAAAGGTCTTATAGAACTATTTGAATACAAATGCAGTAAATAGCATATGAATAATTTTGGCCTGCAGCACTCACTGAAAGAATAAAGAAAAATAAATTTAGACGGACAGACCCAGGGCAGTCATTGCTAGACTTCAAAGCCCCTGACAGTGATGGCTGTAAGCATACAAAGAACACATGAGAGACCCTGTACATGCTTATGTCTTGGTAACATATACACTGTTCCCAAAAGATCCACTGAAAAAAATTCAGGTAACAGAACCCAAGGCAGAGCTTAATTGGGAAAGCAATACACTTATTTTTTCTCTTTTTTTTAAACTTTTGGTTTTTTAACAGAGACCAGATCTGAATGATTATAGAATACCTGTGGAAAGGGGACTGCTTTAGTTTCTGAGGAGTGTAATTTTATGGCCTAGACCACTGGCCTTTGTCCATTTTTGGCATATTTTCACCTACAAACCTGTATTTATCGCTTTGACTCATAAGGTACCAGATAATTCCTTTTTACTTTTTAATTGGATTGTTTTTATCTGATGCTGCAATAAATTATTTTGGCATAAATGCAGTTATTGAATTCCTTTTTAGTTGGGCATTGACTTCACATAGTAGTTCACTAAGCTAATAGTATCTGAGGAAGTAAAAAGAATAGCATAGTCAGACTAGCTGCTTCTTAAATTAAAACAATTTCTTCTTAAGCCTAAAGCAAAGTATAGACTATAAGAAAAAACTGTCAAGACATCACAAAAAACCAAGAAGATACCTATTGTTTTCTGGGCCGTTACTTATTTCCCCTTTTCCTAATATGTATACAGAAATTTTGAGTAATTTCTATTTCTTACTCCTCCCACCCTGGGCTTATTTATTCCTTATATCAGAGATGAATTTCTAGTCCCTGAGCAGCCTTTAGCAGGTAAAAGCACACAGTAGAACAGCAGTACTGATGAAGAATTCATATGGAGCCACAGTGAACAACCCACAGGAATTCCAGCTCTTTTCCTCTCACCCAGTCTGAAGTCCCTCTCCCTTCATTTTTACAGAGCTTTTTAAAAACAAACGTAATAACAGCACATGTCAAATCTATCATCCTCCGAGTTACTGATGTAAAAAATAAGACTTTGCCCACCATCAAGTGATCAAACTGAATTCCTGCAAATACTGAAAAGATCCCACAGGAGTGCTGAAAAATTGCAAAGAACTTTGGTGAATAGATGAAGTCAATGTTGGGTAATTGATAGTTCCAATTGCTACTTATCCTCCTCCTTTGTGTCAAACCAGAATAAATTTCTTGTGAAAGGTCAGAAGGCAACCACATAAAAATCAATTCAAAGGAACAGGGAACCTGATGAGGTTAAGAGGATTTGAAAAAAGTCCACTATTTCCAAGTGAGAAATTTCTTCTAAGGTGCCTAAGAAAGTTAACAATTTGATGATTGCAACACAGTCACTTGGATGGGGAGGAGGTGGTGTCTCTTTTTAAGCACACTCTTAGTAAGCATAAGTTGGGGGTAAAATCACCAACATATAAACAATTGGAAACTTCTTCCTTAAGTAATAAAATCTGATTTATAAAATTATAATGTGGCTTCTAATCAGAACATAGCCTACAGTCCTAAATAAGAAATGCAGATAACTTTTACTGTTTTTATCAAACAATTTTATCTCTATCTAATCAGATGCAGCAATCACATTCATATGTTCAAAGCCATATGCTTTGGGAGAATGAAAGGTAAGTGAGTTGATGCAGAAATTCTATAGTTGATATCTGCTCCTTCTTGAAGCTGCCTACTTCCAACCCTTAAACCAGGACAATCTCCATGCTTAAACCAGGGAATTTGTGAACCAGAAACAAGGGCAGTGGGGAAAATGTATGGATTTTTTTTCCCAGTGCCCTATTTTATGGGAATATGTGCAATTCTCCTGCTAAACTAGGGATTGCTTTCAGCCATCAGAAAAATAGGGGTTTTTTATGGTAACATATCCAAATCTGTGTTCAGCAGAAACACATAACCTCAGTATAGAAGAATATGGATTGATTATTTTTTCCATCCAATGCTTCAGTGACTTGAGAAAACCATATTATCAACTAAGAGAGATTAAGTTCTCTGTGTCTTACAGGAAACAATTTACAAGTTTGGTAAGACATCTGCCCTCTCTTGAAGAGAAAGAGCCAATACATTATTTAGCAAGCTTTAAGCTTATTCTTATGTACCCACTGAAGTTTCTAGTTTGTTAAGAAACCTCATTTTGTCCCTTCCTTGTACCTGTCTCCCAGTATTTTACTTGCATTTAAACATAAAAATTGCTCTTTATGGTAGAGAAAAAGGTATAAGCACAAACGAGCTTCAAAGAAAATGTGAAGTTACTTTGCCATTATGCATTCAATATTCATCAGTCTATCTCAGCTACACACACAATACTTACAGGTTTCTCAGGATACAGATTAATTCAAGAGGATAAAAAAGCAATTTGGTGAGCAGAAGACAGGCAGTAGCGTAGACACTAAACATAAGAAATCCAGTTAATATGTATGCACCCATAGAGAAGCAAAGTGGGACTTTTTAACTCTGCAGAGTTAGAAGACTGGTGATTTTAGCCAAAGGCGAACTGCCCACCAAATTCACTCTATCACTCCTCTCCTCAGCTGGGTAGGGGAGAGAAAATATAACAAAATGTTCATAAGATGGGATAATGGCAGGGAGAGATCACTCACCAGTTATGTCACAGGCAAACTAGAGCTGGTTTATGGAAATTAGTTAAATTTATTACCAACTGATTTATTACCAAGGATAATTGAGAAGTAAAACAAATCTTAAAAACACCTTCCCTCCACCTCTCCCTCCTTCCTGGGCTTAACTTTGTTCCTCATTCTCTATTTCCTGCCCTTGAGCAGTGCGGGGAGGCAGGGAATGGGAGATTCTGGTACATCACACTGTTCCTGACACTACTTCTTTCTTAGGGAGAGGAGCTCTTCCCCTACTCTAGTTGTGGTGTCCTGCCCACAGGAGACAGTTCTCCATGTGAAGATGAGTCCTTCCCATGAGCTACAGTTTGTCACAAGCTGCTCCACGGCAGGTCCCCATGAAGTCACAAGTCCTGCCAGCAAACCTGCTGCAGTGTGGGCTTCTCCCTCCACAGGGCCACAAGTCTCACCAGGAACCTGTCCCAGAGTGGCTTCCCACAAGGTCACAGCCTTCTTTCAGGTTTTCACCCACTCCAGCAGGAGTTCCTGCATAAGCTGCAGGTGGATCTCTGCCTCCCCATGGCCCTCCCTGGCTGCAGNGGCACAGCTGCCTCACCCTGGGCTGCACCAGGGGCTGCAGGGGAATCTCAGCTCTGGCACCTGGAGCATCTCCTGCCCCTCCTTCTGCACTGACCTTGGTGCCTGCAGAGCTGTTCCTCTCGCATCTCAACCCGCTCCTCTCTGGCCACAATCTGCCCAAATAATGTGGGTTTTTTCCCCCCGCTTCTTAGAGACTACAGTTTTGTGTAATTAATTAAAAAAATATTTTTAATAAATCTCTTCAAATCCATCAGGCTATGTGTTTTAAAAAATGAAAAGATAATGTAATAATATTTGAGAAACTCTTAGGTAGCCGACATTTGCATAGTTGGGAAGTATTATTGTGTGAAGTTTCTCACAAATTTTTGTTTTAACAGCTTCTGATTTCCCATCTGTGTATGTTGCACTAGACTTATAGAAATGCATAGTAATTATTACTTTTTGGTTTCTTTGGTAAATCTGTAAGTTTGACTCATCCATGAGATGTCAAGGTTTAAAATAATAGAACAAAGTCCTATAAAATGAAGATCACAAGGCCATATTGTTGTTCAGTCATTAAATAAAATTAGTATGATATTGACTGAACTGGGACAGTGCTTAAACATGGGATTGCCATGGTTTAATCTATCCTTAAATTTCATCTTCTCTGAAAGAAATTATATAATCATGGAGTTAGATCCTAGAGCTTTGGAATTACTTATTTGGAAAATTAAATAATTGCAAGATGAGACTGAACTTAATACTCTATTTAGGAAATGAATGAATCATCATCCATTTGCTCCATGGGTGAACTGAGCTTTGCAATACTTGAGATTAATACAGCCCAGCTCCTGAAATAAGCAAATCCATTTGCTGTGGCACAAACAGCAAATGAACTCCATCACTATGAGTAGATTTGACAACATTTGCTGAGCTTCTAACATTTTCATTCTTATTACTTTATTTACTCTCACTGGAGCTGGTCAGGCACTGGAAATATTTTTCTCCCCCACAAACTTGCTAAGTGTTTGCATGTTTTTTTAATTTCTTATATTTTGATTTTTCTTGCTTTCTGCATTTATTATGCACGTTTCTAAGACACTATGAGAACAAGCAAATTCTGGCAAATTCTCCAAAAAAGAAATTGCTGGGAGCATTAAATGTCTTTGCTAACATTAAGAAGCAAGGACAAATGATAGGTTTTAAAAGTTTTGAAACTCCTCATGATCTGAAGGTTTTACAATTTGTGTTCATATTAGTTTTTTTAAATCTTATAGATGTGAATGCTCATTGTGAACTATGGATATTTTAAGAGTCAAAGAACTCCTATCTAAATGAAAAACTTAATTTGAAAGCCTTTTCAAAGAGAACATTTAGAAAAAAATGACTGAAAAAAATGTAACTGTTCTTTATTCTTCTGAACTTGAAATCTGTCTCCTATTATGCATTAAAATATTACATTCAGATATGCTCCATTTTGATCAAATAAATTGTGAAATAATTTAAAACATTGTGCCATACACACAGCTAATAAAATTCTAATGTGATTTTCAAATCATTTTTTGTCTTATAAACATCTTCTTTTTATCATTCAGTGATTTTTCCAGAAAATGTTTTTGCTATGATCCAGTAAGACTGAAATATATGTGAAACATTGATTCTAGGTCTTCTTTAAAAACAGACAAATCTTTATGTGTGGGATGAATATTACTTCACTTCATCTGCTGAACTAGAACACACGTTGAAAGAAAATATTTTTCATGTTTTTTTTCTTTTTGTTTTGATCCATACTGGTGATAACACCTGCATTTAATCCTAAATTAGATACATAGGTATCTATTCTGAATGTTCCTATGGAAATGTTCAGCCTAAAATTATTTTTATAAAGTAAGTGTAGATATTTTGTTTCTTTTAATATTCCAAATTTCTCTCTTCAAAGGTCCTGGAGGGTAATAACCTCTAATCTTATATTTACTATATAGCATTTTTCTTAAACTGTAAGTTTGGTAATATTATACACTTCAAATACAGTTTTAATATACAATTATATAACTTTATGCTTAAAAGTTTATGAAATTATAAAGATGCTATCACATTTCATTTTGAACAAAATTGCCATAATGCTTGACTAAGGTTTGGAGAGTTAATTAAACTCCTGACCTTTTAACATTGTCCAGTATCTTGAAACTTGTTTAGTGGAGAATCAGTTTGTCGATGTTTTGGATGTCCTCTAGTTTTATATATTGCACTTTAAGATTGCCAGATGAATACCATCTGTGAATGATTAGTCTGGAATTTTCCATTTATACTTCTACACTTCTGATGAGTAAGTGGGAACAGGCTAAATTCTCTAGAGTTGTACATTGTAAATGTATAAGTAGGTTTATATTACATGATTTGCCGAATTTGCCTCATTTCAGGTTTTGCAAAATTGCCACAGACCGATGGACTAAAAACACATAGTTTTATCTCATTGTCTGGATTTGGGCTTTGTCTACCTGATCAATAAAATAATTGAAAGCAGAGAGCTGTCTCCATTGTATACTTCTTAAGGAAGCTAAATTAACTAAATCCAGATGCTAATTAATCAATCACAGATAAATATTCTCTGAACAGCGCTTAAACCAAAACTGGATAAAAATCTATGAGTGCACTGAAAAAAAACAAACCAACAAACCCTGCAAAAAAAACACCAACCCCAAAACCAACCAACAAACTACCAAAGAAACCCCACCACATCCCCAAAACAAAGCTAAACAAATCCATGGAAAAGCAGAACTAATGTATTACCAGTTTTTTTGTATCCATACCTACAAAATTTCCTTTCTCTGCTTTCTAATTCTCATGGAAGTTCACTTGCTAAATGAAGTGGTAAATGTAGCTTGTTATATTAAATATACGTTTTCATATGTATAATCTAATCTCCTTATTTCTAGCTTATATACTTTGCATCCTTTAAATAATTTCATTCTCATTTGGAAGTATTTTCTTTGTGCATCTGTACATTTATTTACATCTTAGATAAACTATATATGTATGCATCTCTCATATTTTTTTTTCTCAAATAAATTCAGTCATTTTGAGTATGTTCTCTCTTTCTGCCTCTATATCCCTGAAGTAGAATATATTTTGTCATGCAAATCATGTGCACTTTTGGATGACTTATTTTTCTGTTCCTTCATCTGTTATATAATGAGAAACTCCTCAGGACTCTATTGTCGTACACTACTGAAATCTGTTTGAATTCATTTGTATGAATGTTGTTATGTACAAGATAGATGCTTAAGTTTAATCTAGTTACTAGCTTTATATTCAGTGGAGAGAAATCAGATTTTGCATAGGATGACTCATCTCAATCAGAGATAGGTACTTGCGGGTCAGATGAATAAACAGCTCCAAGAGCCTGTTTCAACCTCCTGACTGTAAAGGGTGTCTGTGGTGACTCTCCTAGGAGTCTGGAAACTGTAATTCTATTATTCTAAATGATATAACACCTTCTTTGTACTGCAGTTTGTCTATTAATTCTTCTTCTTGTTGTTATGCTTCAAGGGAGAAATTTGTATTAAAGGGAGACTCACATACTGGGAAAGGACAATGGAAACAATAAGCAGAAAGGGAAAAAGTAAAAGAAAGGTACGAAAGATATTATTTTGTATCAAGTGAAAAGGAAATCAGAAAGCCATGTAAACAGAGGTTTTATATAAAAAGGAACCGCTCTAAATCTTGGAGATGATGTTGAAAGATAAATTCAGGCTTATTGACAGCAGTAAGATTAGAGAGAACAAGTGATTGGAGACTGTGCTATGATCAAGGAGAATATTTTTGTGGAAGTGTTTGAGTTGCCCTCAATGGATAAGCTGTAATATAAAGGCAAGAACGAACAGCAGAGGCAGAACTTCAAACATAAGCAAGAAAAATATATATAATTATATAATATAATTCTCCTTCTTGTGGAGAGGAGAAATTTATAGTTATGTTATAGAGTCACAATTTCTCTGTCAGTTTTGTTAGCATCAAAAGGAAGAACACAACAGACATTCTAGACTGCATTTTATTCTTTGCTGTTTGTATCTATTTAAGCATTTTTTTGTGTTCAGCTGCTATTTTATACTTTATTACATTGCTTTAAATCATCCCAAAGTAATGATGGAGACCTCTCAGTGAAGTTATGCTATCTTCCATGGCATTTACCCTGAGTTACATTTTCTGTTACTTCTTCGTTACAGCATCGTAAGAATGCTAATATGAATTGAAGCTGCAGCATATATAATTTTATTTGATGTATTTTGATTAACTAAGAACTGGTAATGTGGGTGTCATGAACCCAGTTATAGCATTAGGCAGAATTTGTTTTACACCTGGAACTCACACTGAACTCTCCTAGGGTCGTAGGCTCACTGAGTTTATGAAACTATTTAATGTCCTGAAAGAAAATAAGTAAGTACTGATATATTTTTTTAACTGAGGCTGATTTATTTGATTTGTATAGATTACTAACCAATCCGTAGGAATTGTCTCCATTTAAGAAAATCAGTGTTTATTCAGTTGTATGAGTGGAGAGACCAAAACCCTACTGAAATCAAGAACTTACTGCAGAGATCAACCATCTGTGTGTTAGACCATATACAGCTGAGTCTTTTGCTGTGCCTGGGTAGTCTGAAGGTGATCTACAGAGACTTGTGCACTTCGTGATTCATACCTCCCTTCCGGATTATATGGCAAATTGTTGGCAGTGCAGGAGTCTTCAGGGCTGGCCTCCACAAGGAGAGGGTGCAGCCTCTTCCATCTGGATCCACCACTGGCCAAAGCCCAGAACATCAGCTGAATGTTACATGGAAACAAGCTTTGTGCACCTTCAGCTGGCCTATAATCAAACCATGAAACCACAACAGGCAAGAACTGGTATCCACAGGACACCATGCAGAGATCAGATAGAGCCTGGCTACAGATGGTATTCAAAGAAGGAATTAAATAAATTACAGTAAAGGAGGTGGGGCCATTCCCTCTTTTTTGCATATGTACTGCTGCTTCTTTATTACTTATATTGTCAATTGTAATTCTACTTTCAAAGAAGGAGATGTTTACTAAGATTATAGAAGAAAGTATTTTTTTTAACGCTCACCTGAAATTAGTTCAGGAATCGGATAATCCTTACCTAAACCTTACCTAAAGCAAATGAACCAGTGAAGAAACTTGAAAGCAAATTGAATTTCTGAAATAGAAAACTCTTGACTATTCCTATTTTTTGATGTATGAGGTATCCTACACATACTCACACACAGAGTTAACCATTTAAATTATTGTATCAACTTTATTTTGAGGTTTCAGAAGGGTAATTCATTGTAATTGTGCTCACACTGACCATTCATTCTACTGCGTATTCTCAAAAGATTTAATAATTTTTCAGTAACATTGTGCAAATTTTGAGTTATTCCTTCAATTGTATGCATCCATCAGCCTTTGACTTCAGTTCTACATGATAATACAATGTGTTTGGATGGCACTGGCAAAAATATATAATGATTGTTAACTGATTTGACTTTGAATAAAGTACAATCTGGTATGATGTGATTCACTTAATTATCAGACTTAGCATTAAAATATAGTACAGATAAACTTCAATTTGGCTTGACAATTCAAACTAAAGAGTTGTAAAATGTGTCTTTGGTTTTTAGTAGCTGTGAAAAAAATTGATCTCCAACTAGCAATGAAGTAATGTTTGATGTAATTAGAAGTCTATATTTCCTGTCTGACAGATTTTAATGCCTTTTTTTTATTAATGAGGTATAAGGTAAAATTCAGAAAGGTATCTCAATGGCTTTGCAACCTAAGTATCACTGAAACTCAATTTAACTTTAGAAGTCTTCAAAAATGAACTTACAGGGAATTTGTTTCTGCGTAGTTTGCTGTAAAAAGATGGGCAGTAAAACCTACTGTCTAGTCCTTTGGAAAAATAAAAGAGTTTAATAAATTTAGCACTTCCCACTGTTTAATAAACTTAGAGGTGTTTAAATCAAAACTTCCTGTGATCTAAGTAAGTTAAATACAATTTAACAGACTAAAGTAACATTATTCTTGTAACACCCCAGATGGAAAGCCCCAAAATTCATTTTCCACACACATGACCATATGGTATGTTTTGAAAACTACCAGACCAGGATTACTTCTGAGGGGATGGCTTACATTAATTTTGAAGTTGCTTTAAGAGAACACACCTATCATTATCTTCTCTCTTTCTGAACCGAGGAGCACCAGCCTGAATTATTCTGAAAAACAGAGGTGCAGAAATACAATCTGATGACACAGGTGATCATTTGAGCAAGACAGACCTGAGCTGTGTTGCAAACACTGCCATTTCTTCCTATGCTGTTAAATGGGAATGGAGAACTATTCATGCGGTAAATTGAATCAGGGTAAATTATTAATAAACTATCTTAGTTCTGTGCTTTTCTTTGTTTTATTTGTTTGTTTTTTAAAGAAGGACTTATGTCTCCCCTTTATCCCCACACACAATTTGTAGTTAGAGCTGATTGACTATTAAACGTTTCAATTCTGTTATGTCTTCTCTGCTTCTTCAGTGTTTTGAAAGTTTGCTGAAATCAACTATTTCCCTGCTATTCTTTCTCAGTAGGGAGATTGGTTCTCAGGTATTTTGTCCCTCACTTCTGGAAATACTACAGAATAATAAGACATCGGTCACTAACATTCTTTACATATTTTTGTAAACACATGCGTTCCTCAATTATCTGCATGCTGAGTGGGAATTGTGTAAATGTTGCCTGTATGTATCTTAGGATTTTGAAAACATCACAGACCAAATTTTTAGGTAATGCCTGTACACACATTCAAAACCTTGTGGAGGCCATTACAAGATTTTGCTTTGATTTTTATCTTTCTTCATTCCTTCTTCCTCTGCCAACTCTCCCCAGCCAAAACAAAACCACAAATAAAAAAAAAAATCTAAATACCACAACAACAACAACAACCTTGAAATGAACAACACTAGGCCATTCACAAATATATTATTGCAACAACTGTGTATTTCATTAGAATAAATACTAAGGTAGTAGTATTAGTGGTACATACTAAGAAAGAATGTAACTTAGGGGTTCAGCACAGAATTCTACATGGTACCATAGACTTCTTTTTCTTGCTGTCCTACAAATAGCGTTTTAAAGAGTTGAGACGAGTTAGGCATCTTTTGTTTCAAAATCAAAACACATTACTGTATGGTCTGTTGGGGGGAAACCCAGAATAAATACAACCTAAAGTAAATGTATACTTAAAGCTAAACTCTAATTAAAATCAATTTTATTTACCCCAACTGTAGACACTTGAATTGCATAATAGCTCTAATTCTGTCGGGCGGGGCCGTGGGACCTGCAGCACGGCATTCCTCGACAGGAATCGCCCTTTTCCCACAGGACCTCCAGGTCCCCTCCAGCTGCGCGCAGCAGGTACGCGCAGACATTTTCGGCGCGCTCTGCGAGCAGCGGTGCCCGGTCGCGGATGCTCTGATCACATCCTCAGGGGAGAAGCTGTCTGGCAGCTCCAGCACGGTACGCCGCCGATGCGGCACTGCTTCAGCGAGGTGTCACCCTGGAAAGCCGAGGAGCCCGGGGAGCGCGGCGGAGCTCGGGGGAGGTGCTGAGAAAGCCGGGCAGCGCCACCGCCTCCCTCTTCAGCACCGCGGACAGCGCCCGGCGAGCGGCGCGGGCGGGCGGGGCGGGGCGGGGCAGCGCACGGAGTCACGGCGGGCAGCGAGCCGCGGCCACACGCAGGGACACGGCCACGGCCACGACACGCCGGTTGCCAGGAGATAACCGGCGTGCACGGACAGGGCGGCCCGAGCCGCGCCACCGGCGGTACCGGCGCGCTGAGATACGAGCGGACAGACGGGCGCGGGGCACAGACCGGTGCCTGCTCTCGGGTACAGACACAGCCCCCAGACCCCCAGAAAGCACCGCAGCACAGCCTCTCCCGTGCAGGGGACAGGCTCTCTCTCTCACACGCACACAGTTTCACGCACACACGGACAGCCCCCGCGCTCCCACAGGCACAGCACAGGCACGGCCGCGCACGGTCAGGCGGACGCGCGCCGGCACCGCGGACGCCGCACGGAGCGCACACGCTCGCACTGCCGCTGGCACACGGAAACTGCACACACGGCTGCACGCAGACAGACATGCAGACACAGTGACGGACACACAGACTGTCCTAGTTCCCGCCTGGACAGCGTTAATTGTTGCCCTAGCCAGGAGGGGGCATGGCCAGGAGGCGGGGGTTGTTCTGTTGCCACCTCTGGTCATTGCTGGCGCTGGGGCTATAGGGGAGGGGAGTCTCGTCCTTAGGGAAGGGGCTCCTTCTGCTCCGCTAAGAGCGGGGTGGGAGCTTAGTGGGATAACCCCGATTCTGAGCATTTTGCATGAGAATCACTTGTCTGTCTCGAACACTTTTGTTATTAACGTCATTGCTGTTACTGTTCATTTTCTTATCTCATTGCCGTTTCCAGTAAATCGTTCTTATCCTAACCCGGCGATCTTTACCTTCTATTCCTCCAATTTTCCTCTCTGCCCTGCCACGGGGAACGGGAAAAAGGGTGGGGAGAGCGAGTGGTAGCGTGGTTTTAATGAGAGCAGTGAATTAGGGAATGCCAGCCCTGAACCACGACACAAACCCGCAGGACAGCCAGACAGACAGACAGCCAGACAGCCAGACACACACCTTCACGCACAGCCCGCGGGCCCCCGCCTGGCGACAGCCAATGGCGCGGCGAGTTTCGCCCCGGCGGGGCGAAGCCACCAATGGGAGCTGGGGGGCGGGGCCGGACTGGCTCCGCCTCCCTACTTAAGGCCGCGGGTGGCCGAGGGTCGCTCAGTGGCGGGAGGAGGAGGCGCGGGGGCCGAGGCGCGCGAGCAGCAGCGCGCGGCGACCCGCGCACGTGCCCGCCCCCGCGCGGCGCGAGGGGAAGGCGGAGGCGGGGCCGGGGCAGCGCGCGCCGCGGGAGGGGCGGCGGCACCTGAGGGGCGGCCCCGGCGCGGCCAGCGGCGAGCGGGCGGCCGAGGGCGCGGAGCGGCCAGCCCGACACCCCGCGCAGCCCGCCCGGCGTGCCCGCGGCCATGGAGCAGGACAAGTACCTGCCCGAGCTGATGGCCGAGAAGGACAGCCTGGATCCCTGCTTTGTTCACGCCATGCGCCTCCTGGAAGACGGTGAGGCTCCGCTGCGCGCTCCGCGCTTCCCCGGCCGGGGCGCTGCTCGGTGCCGGCGCTCAGCGGTCCCGGCCAGCTGGCACGGAGCGAAATCGGTTCTCCGGGCGGGACCCGGCCGTGCATGGGCTCGGGGCGGCGGTGGCGGTGGTGGTGGTGGTGAGGGGACTCGGGGGCTCGGC
>PYHW01010164.1:5088854-5100025 GCA_013186435.1 Turdus rufiventris
CGGGGGCTCGGCACCCGGAGCGGTGCGGGGGCTCTGCGCCGAGGGACCCGTCCGGCAGCGGCAGCACCATCCCCGGCGGCAGCGCCCGTGCCCCGCTCCCCGCCCGCCGTGCGCCGGCACCGCCGCGGCTGGCTCGCCTCTGCTGCGGGAAGCGCTTCCCGGGCTCGCTTGCACAAAGACAGATGCTGGCGTCTCATTACACTCGTTATATCCTGTTTTCCACGCTGAAGTAATAAGGTTTATATGGTAATACTCTTATGCCGTTAATGCGGCGCTGTTTTAGTCGACTGCGCGGTGTCAGACATTGATTGGATATGGTTTATCAATTTCATGACAGTTTCATGACAGTTTCATCCAGGACATGATAATTTCCTCTTGGTTTTGTGCGCGGATCAGAATACACTGGTTATAACATTTTGTTACTTAGTGTAATTCGCCCTGCTTTCCTCGCTTTAGCTGGATTAAGGTTTAGTTGGAGGTAGAAGTTCTTTACAAAGTTTATCATTTAGTCTCTCTTTTAATAACTGTTCACTATAGTGGTTGAGTGAAGACCTCGTGGTACGCAACTTTTACCAAAGTGTAATCCTTTAAGTTCCTCTTATACATGTTTTTCTTTGTAGATTTTTAATAGTCTTTTAAAAAAACCCTGTTCAACTTGAATCCTAATGTTGAAAAGTAGTAAAGAATGATGCATTAATCAAGACAATCTATCACGCTCTTAACTGAGACTAAAGCAAAGAAATGTACGGTCAGGCCCCTGAGAGTCACACATTCAAATAAACTGACATTCAGAGGTGGCAAATAATTTCCCAAGTTCTGTTTATGACTTAAAGAAAATCATAACTAATTCAGATTTACCATGCTAAGCAGTAAGTGTTTTTCTTCTGTCAGCAGTTTTTATATTGTCTTTCCTTAATGTACGTTCTATTGATTGTGAATGAAAATACTGAGTCCAGGTTTTGTTTGAGTGCTTCTGTTTGACAGCTTTGAAATTCATACTGAATTTCAGTATGAATACAGACACATTTAGTTCTCTTTTGTCATAGCTGCCTTGCTGCTAAAGAGGCAGCCATGCTGCTTTTTACAGTTGTTCTTCTATTAATCATACCATAAACAAAGTCCTTATTTCTTAGAGGAATATATTTTTTGAACCTTGCAGTTCAATCTTTTCCCAGAGGGGGGAAGTATCCACTGAGACTGTGTATGTGTCTGGGAAAGGAGGAAAATGCAGGAAGGACAAAACTGAAAGTAGGTGAAGAAAAGTAAAAGAAAAAAAGGAAAAAAATTGGTTTTTTCTAGGCGTCAAGTTCATGCAGAAGTTGTATTTTGAGCAACTGTGAGATTGAATAAAATAACGGTTTTCTCATTGTTTCTTAGCATAGGTAGGACTATGCATTATTTCACAGGATTTTTTAGAAGATGAAGGTGAGTTGTCTGAGAAAATGCTAATGTCAGATTCACACCAGGTACCTGGCATTATCCTTCTAAACACCATCTGTCAAGCTTTCTAGAGATTTGTTTTAGAGTCTAACATATGATGAGTGTTAAAACACTTAAACAAGGTATGAATGTTACTACTTAAGAAAATTAAAATTAGTGCACTAGTTGCTGCTGGTTATAAATAGAAAGGAAACTCATAGAATGGGGTGATTTTTTTTTTTTCTTTGAGTGCCAGAAGAAAATGGGATCCTGGTGCAAGGATCTCTGATAATTTCTAGGTTATAGCCGTGATGAAGCATTGTTTTCAGACTCTGGATTTCTGTTCTTTAGACTGTAATGTGCAATCAGCTACATCCATAACGATGCCAGCCAGGTGTTCTTTTTATGGTGTCCTAAGCATTTTTGATTGCCAGTACATTTTGTATAAAATGCATAAGTGTAGATTTGTTTTGGAGCTCAGAGCCTCAGGCATTCACTCTGACTTGAAAGTGCTGTGTTGTTTCATGTTGGCTGCTAAAACCTTTAGGTTGAGTACAGTTGTGTTGCTGTGAGAAACCGTAGAAGGGCACACAAACAATAAGTATTCCAGAAAAATGCTTCTGATTTGCAGCAGTGGATTTACTTGTAAAGATAAGACTGCCCATCTTCCTCCAATAATTCTTTTTTGTTTGATTCTGTTGCATGGGGTTTTTTGGGTTTTTTTGTGTTTTGGTGTACTTAGCCAATATTAAAACTAATAAATTACCTTTTTTTCTCTATATGTAGATGTGTGTCCTTCAGGTTGACCTGTGTCAGATGCATACTTGAATCAGTAACTATTTATTTGTCACCATTAAAGGATGGCTAGAAATCACTTACTTTAGTCCTTACCTGGTTCTTGTGAAATCCTCAGAAAAGGGACATTTCCTTTGGCAGAGTATTTGCATACTTACCAAGCAACATAAAGAAAGGTGAGGAAAAAGTTACTGGTGCTATTTAAATTCAAACTGTGGAGACAAAACCCAATTTATTTAAAAATCACTGAGGGAATCTGTTGTGGATTCTGACAATGAACCTAGTCTCTAAATGGCTAATTGAGTGCCTTAATCAGAAGATACTTGATTTCCCCATGGGTCATAACCTGTTTCATGTAGAAGTAGATCCTACATGACTGTTGCACTATTAGAAATGGAAAAGTCATTGGTAAGTCGTCTAGAAGAACTTGTGACTGGCTGATGATACTTCTCTCTGCCTAAGTTTTTTCAAACCTTTGCAAAATCCATTGAACATTCTTATTCTGAGAATATAATCGATTCAACAATGAAAATTAATTACCTTTTAATTGTAATAGGTAGTTGAACTCTAAAGAACAAGCTAATCTTCATCTATTGGAAAGGGCCTTTCTGTATCAAGTGAACTATTTTATGTACTAGGCTGCTATAAGACCTGGAAGAGTTTCATATATAATTTTAAACTATTTTATTGTATACTGATTATTACAGTAGTTATTTTTTCAGGCAAGATTGTTCTGCTTTTAGTCGGGAGATGTCCTGATAAATGTATGAGGTGGGGTAATGCTTGTTTAGATAAAAAAAGTCAAAAGTGAAGAGCGTGTTCTTGGGCAGTACCCAGCTTGTATTTATACTGCAGCACAGTCTAGAACTGCAGGGAGAACTGAGAAGCCTCTCTGTTCTAGTGCTGCTCCCTACCATGGAAGCTAGCAGCTCCTTGTATGTGTTACTTTTGCATGTTTGTAAATATTTATTGCTTTACGTAAGATGTCAGTGATTATAAATATAAAAATAAGTGTGTCACTTAAGCTGTGAAGGTGTGGATGACATAGAAAGATACAACCAGCTGGAACTGCTTGGTTGTTCAAAACTGGTTTTATGTCAGTGTTCCATTTAATAGTCTAAAGTGTCAGCTAACTGTCTATGTACGTTTTGGGGTCAAGCAAATGTGTATGTTTATATATATATGTGTGTGTGTTTATTTATATGTGTGCGGCTTTGGGATATCTTGGATAGTGTATTCTTAAAACCAGCTCTTTGTTTTGTAATATAAACATAAAGGAAAAAGACCTATTGGAAAGATCTGGCCAAAGCAAGAGCATCTCTCCCCATGGAAATATCAGCATTACTAGGGTAATGAGGTAGCTAATTTCTCTCTCTATAATGACAGTGCAATTGACCTCAGAATTTCAGCTGGCATTCTGGAGGCAATGAGAATCAGGCCTTTAACTTTAATCTTGAGTTAAGTCCCTAGATCATTCCATGTGGCATAGCAGAGTTCCTTAAACCTCCCACGTTTTGTAAATTAGATTCATATAGCTCTGCTATCACCCCCATACAGGCTTCTGTAGGATGGGACATGATTATTCAAAAGATTAGCCTTTGCACTTAGTGAGCATTAATAGGGTCTTTCATATAAGCCTGCAGTAGGAGTTCTAGCTAGTAGAGAACTGTTGACATAATGCAAGTTTATTCTGTCTCGTATTTAGGATTTCAGCTAATACACTGCCATTTGTGGGTTTGGGGTTTCTTTGGACTACTGGACATTGATTTTCTTTTCATATAGGATTACAACTTTAGTTCATGAGTGTGTTTCTGTTAAAAACCTGGGATAATAATAAGGTTTTTATATGGAAATTGGAAATACAGAATATGACAATTGTATCCTAAGCCATGAATGTGAAAGGCTGTTGATTGAGCCTATGACCTGCTAAAACCAGGCCTATCATCTGCTAAAACCGGATCTGTGATACTTTTAAATTTTTATAAATTTTTTCATTGAAAACTACTTGTGAAAATGTGCTTACATAATTATGATTTCACTTGTCTCAACAAACCTGTGGACTAAAATGAGATTAATGAAAAATGTTAATGTAAATTAATACATTAATGTTAATCTGTGAGCAGTCACTATTCTGCTTATTGTTTCTTTTATTCCTGATGTTTACATCAGGTGAGAAGAAAATCTGTATTCACAAAAGAGTTGGTATTAATCATTGTTTGCTTTGCTGTCTCAAGAAATGCACTGTAAATTCCCGGTAGATTGACTCAGGAAACATGCTAATACTCAGAGCGTGTATTTTAGGTACCTTGGTTTCATTAGAAACTAGATTTGTATTGATCATTTGGAGCCTTTTCAATAAAAAGTGCAAACTCTAGATGAATACAAGATACTTACGATTTCTATAGAGTAGTGATGTGCTAGGCATTACAGATTTGGTTCAAAGCTGACTAAAGCTAATTGGAATTTTTCTGTTGCCATTAGTGGGCTATCAGGCAGTCCTTGTAATACAAATATGATCTATTGACTGGTATAGCCAATAGGACATGCTTTTGCCTTGCAGAAAGCAATGCAAATGAATCCCAAGTGACAATCAGATTTATGGAAAACAAAATATTATAAAATGTTAGAATGAATATAGCAAAGAAAATGTTGTTTATATTGACCCCAGCTTTTTAGTTATAAAAGGCAGTCTTACTTCAGAGGAGAGAAAAAAGAAATGATAGATGTAATTAAAAAAAATAAAAATAATGAAATTCTTTCAGACATCTAAAGCAGCTTAGGAGCATTTGATCTGTGATCTTAGAAAACATGTACTTTGAAACACAGTAAATTGTTTTGCAAAGAGGGAACAATATGAGTGCAGTAATTGAAGGTTACGTTCTGATAGCCTGGTTTAAAATAGAAGGTTCTTTCTCTTTAAATAGTTCTGTTTGAATTGGTGGAGCTGCTAAAGATGCAAAATAGTGCAAATAGCAGAATTTAGTACCAACTGTATAAGGGAAGGTCAGAGGTATTTGCTGAGGTTTGTCTGGATGCTCAGAGCCTCATCAACAGTGTTGTCTTTTTGGCAACGTGAATGTTTCCCTTGAAAGAGAAGAAGAGCTTTTACTTGTCTTGGGAATTCTTTTAGTATATTTATGTCATATTTAGTCTCCTTGGTGTATTCAGGGTGCAACTGCTGTAACTGTCCTTCTCTCGTCCTCTATACGTCTAAGAAAGCATTTTAAAATTCAAGAATTTGGAAGATTGTTAATATTTGTAGCTACAGCCAAGAGAAGGCAGAATACCTGGACAGCTGAGTAGAAAATTCCAGTCAACTGTTAACTTCCTAAGCACTGAATACCTATGTAATGTGTAGAATAGAGTGACCATTCCTAACCAGGAGGTGGCATGATTGGGCTCCACATGCCAAAATAGAGCTTCATATCCTGGCACCTTACGGGAAAAGGGCTAGTCGGGTCCAACAGATTCATCAAATTCTTCTTCCTTCGATATATACTTTTCATATTTAGGCAATATGCAGACAATGTATACTGACAGTGTGATTTGCTGGAGCATGCTGGGCTATTTAGTAGTCTATAAAATCTCGTACCATCAACAGTGACCTGTGCATGAGCCTTCCAGTAAGGGCTAAACATCTGCCTAACCCAGCAAAGCAGTGCCATTAGAGTGAAATAGTTCCTCATGATACAAGGACACAAGCTTAAAGCTCAAAGTATGAGATGTCTCGGGCCGTACTTTAGAAGGTGTAAGTTGAGCTGCTGTTTGGTAGTTGTTCTCCAAGGTTGATTACAGTGGGAGTATGTTACACCTTTCTGTGCCATGTAGCTGTACTGTAGGCTACACATGCTGCTTATATGAAACTGTTGTGTTCTGGATCAGCAGGGTGACTGTACTTCAGGGTTGGAGTGCTTCTTCAAAAATAAGCTGTTTTTAAATGCTTCAGTTAAATCTCTTTTCTCCAGTTCTGAGGAAAATTCAGTGTTGTCACAGCTGATCTTAGAATATACAATTTTCTTTAAAATATTTTGAGAATAAATAATAGGACGAGTGTTTTCATCAGGGATTTGAGGTGTTAAGAAAGCATACACAATAGAAATTAAAAAAATCTATTTTGCAGGTAGATCCTGCTAAGAATTGTGAAGGTGTGCATTTATCTTTTCTTCACCTTGCATTTTTCAGTCCTTGGATGGATATTAGTGCACGAATTAAAAAAACAAGGAAGCAGACAGTTTTTAAAATCAAGTATGTAAAGTATAGAACTTTACTGATGCTGCAGTTTAGTCTGTGGCTGTGTAAACAAGTACAATGGTGCAGTCTGACCAGAAAAATGGGAAACATTAATACTCGTGTAAAGATCTGATTTGCATAGTACATGGAATTCTGGCTTGTGCCACATATTTTCAATTAATATGTTCTAAAACTCCCATCTGTAAGATGAAAACTGATGCTGAATATCATTCTAATCCTTGAGATCTCCACGTGAAAAGAGCTTCATAAGAAATGTGTAGTATTCTTATTACTTTTAGTACAAAATTATTATTTTTAAAGTTTGCAGGCAAAATTAATCCTGGTTATTACAGTCCTCTGTAAATCCTGTCATATTTTAATTACAATCCTGCTGGAAATGAGTACAGCTATTTCCTTATTTTAAAAAGGGCTGAAACTAATAAAAACTAGAAGAATTATTTAAGACTTTCAGCAGATTAAAAACCTCCAACTCCCTCAAAACCCCCAGAAAGAACCTTCCTTAAATAATGTATGCCTGTTCCTGATTTTACCTTTCCTGTTGAAAGAGAGGTTTTTTTTGTTTGAATACTGAAAAATTATCAAGCGAAACTTCTAATAATGCTAATATGGCAATATTGAAGATCATCTAATAATGCTAATATGGCAATATTGAAGATCATCAACAGTTAATTAAGATGATACAAAGTTTTGATGGTCATATATGGCTGCATATGATATAAACAAAGACATCTTAAAAGCTTCAAATGCTCTGCTTGCACTGGGCATTCCTGTTTATTATTCTTGGGTTAGCGTGATGCAAAGGCTGAAAGACACAGGGCAGGTCACTGGTGTTTTAGAATTTCTCTGAACTTGCTGAAGTGCTCATCAGATATTCTAGCATCTATCTCTTGTTGTAAGGGTTACACTGACTTAAAAAAAAAAAGTCAAAAGCTTTTAATTCATAAAATACTTTGAGTTCTGGCAATCAATTTAGCTATTACAAAAATAATTCTATGTGCTAGTCTGTAAAATATTTATCAAAATACGCATTACTTCTTCTTGCTGTGCTTTGGATCTGGAAAAAAGTGCCTATTTGTTTTATAGTAGAAGCATTTTAGGTTTGCTAACTGGTAAAGGCAGGTGTGTCTTCAGCAAAAGCAAAAGTAGGGATCAAAGCTCGTGGCTCATAATCAGTCAACTTCCAAAGAGCAGCACTGCAAATCAAGGAAAACACATTTTCCTTAGAGTTTTGAACACTGGAGAAAGAAAACAAATCCCCTAGTTTAATGTTCTCTGAGATTTAAGTATGTGTTTCAAAGCTCTCTTTCAAATACATGAAGTTAGAGAACTTACCATGAAATCAGGAGGGACTGTGTGCGCATGTTTTAAAATGGCTTTGAGTATTGAGAAATTGAGTTAACTTACCTCTCACAGTCAATTTTTGTGTCCGTGTTTCTGCTAATGTAGGCTCGTATTGTTGATTTTTCTAAATATTTCTAAGCAAACTTGTTTGTGGCATTTTGTCTTGTAGGGATTGTAGAAAGAAAATTTTGGTGTTGTCAGGGGTTGCTCTGAGGTCAGAGTGTGAGCTCTAGTTGGGAAAGGAGTGAGACGTTGTTCTTCCTAAATGCTTAGGACTATGCTGATTTGCTGCAACTGTGGAGCTGGTTCCCTGACTTTCCCATTTTAACTTAAACTGATTGTTCTCCAGTTCTCCTGAAAGGAGCAGCACCAAATTTAGGTGGCTTACTGTCTCCTGTTTTGTTGTTTGAAAGGCACATTAAGGACTGATGGAATAAATTCCAGGAGACCTTTCTCCTTCCTGTCTTCAGATAGCTGGTCAACAAGGAAATGGAGAGTTAGCTTTGGTAAATGATGCTTATTATCCTGATGTCTCCATAGGGCTGTAGAGCTGTCTAATAGCTTTAACTTTTGCACAGGCACAAATTTGCAATTATTTCATTAATACCTGTATGCAAAGTAGTAGGATTTAGACTATTGTAAAATTTGAAATAACATCCTCTTCATAATTGTAGATCAAGATAAATAAATGAGTTATATCCATTTATTACTATGCTCAAAAGCCATTGGTGGGTAATCTGCCACACCCAGTTCTTATATTGCATTGACTCCTTCTCCTGATCGTATACTCCTGTTTAAAAAGATCATTCTGTCTTTGTAAATACAATATTGCAGAATGCCCTGATTCTATTTGATTTGTTAGGGGTTGTTCAGATGTTGATGCTGTTGCAGGAGGGTTGGCTTGTTCTTTACTTGCTGCAAACACCAGCAAGTCAGGTTGTGTGTAAGTCTGTAAAGAAGGGTTTTAGTCATCAGTGTCAAATGGATCTGAGGTCAGCAGTGAATGTGGGAAAATAGGTGATCCTGTTACCTGTTTTGTTACTCTTCTTTTCCTGAAGACTAAACTGTGAGGTAACCTGGATATGCAGTAGTTTGTGTTGAGTTGTGCATGACAAAAAGATGTTCATGCAGTACCAGCTTGTTAGAACACACAAACCATCTGTTCAGCATGAAAAGTCTCTTGCTGCTCCAAAGTGTATGAATAATCTGGAATGATATGTCAGATGCAAAGGCCAAGAGAGGACTAAGTTTTTGCTAGAAATATTTTGATATAATGCTTTTTCTTTAAGGAATGTTTGTACTGTAAGCTATCCAAGTGCTTTTTGTGGTGGAAGTGGGAGATGTTTTCAGCAAAAAGTGGAAATGGAGCAGATTGGTTTTGACACAAAGCAGAAACTCAATGTGATTCTGCATCCATCCAGACACTTAAGATGTCCTGATTTGGAGACAAATAGAAAATAATTAGAAGCTGCTATGAACTTTTGCCTGCAACCTTCTGGTTCTTGGGATTTCAACTCTGTACCTTCAAACAACCTTTATTTGAAGGATTTTTTGGTTTCTTTTAATGGTGAAAAAGAAGTTAGAAGGAAGTGTGGGGAAAAGGAAAGAGAAAATGGAGGAAAGGTATAAAAAGAAGAACAAAATATGGGAAGATTGTTGGGGAAGTGGAAAAAGGAGTAGCAATAGAGACATGGATATAGAGAAGAAAATTAAATAAATGAAGAAAATAGAAATTTAATGGGTGAAAAGTATTCAATTACTTCAGTTCTAAGCAACTCGTGAAAACATAAAATATTGAACATTAAATGAGGACTTCTGTAAGCTTTTTGTTAAGTTTTGATCAGTTAAAATGGATAGATAAAACTAGTACATAAGCATTTGAAAATGCTGTTGGTTTATTTAAGAAAAAATAAAATTAAGTTCAACTCTTTGAAAAACTTCTGTTAAGAATCACGTAGTTTTGATACTGTTGTATTTCATGTATTCAGAGGGACTCTGTAGGTGTCTGCCATCCATATATATGTGTTAAATTATTCAGTAAATAAGCACAACAGTCTGTTACAATGATTCTCCCAGTTTTAACTAAACAGCAACTGAGATCTTCCATGGTAGTAATATTTACAATCCTTTTGAAACAGTGTGGCTAGCCAGTTAATAGTTTACTTATGCTTTTTATTTTAAAAGGTAGGATTGTAAGATTGAGCAGATTGAAATTTTAGATATGGAGTTCCCTTCTTTTTTTCTCGTAATAGTTTTCAGACTTTGGAATGGAGTGTACTAGTATTAGGACCTCTAAATTTAGGCTTTTATATCTGGCAGCTGCAACTCACTAGGTTCTCAGGCCAAAGGTGGTATTGTAGTGGATGTTTTATTCAGCCCTATGGAACTGCACAGAAGATAGTTCAGATGTACCAAGATTATATGGAGAAAGTGTTCAATTGTGGAGTCTGCAGGACATTAAAGAGCAGCACCCCTCACAGTGACGTGAGCACCAAGTTGTGACCAAGTGTTCTGTGTTTTGTAAACTCACTGCTGTGATATCTGTAAACTAAAAGATTGCATGAAGTAGTAGATTTAAAAAGTAGTCTTGGCTAGCAATTCGGAGGTAAAATTGTTTTGCTGTAATGTTGGATTTTGTGTCTTGCTGGCTTTTGTGGTAAAATACGACAATTGGAATGACTCGAATTGGGTCATTTAAGTTTGCATTAAGTTTCCCATCTTAATAAATAAAAATAAATACAGTAATTTCACGATTATGAGCCGCACCATTTTGACTAAAATTTTGGTCCAAACCAGGAGTGAGGCTTATAATTGAGTGCAGCTTATATATGGACAAAGAATGAAAAGTTGCTGTTTTAGTTTGGAGGACAGGTGTCTGCTGAGAAAGGCAGAAGCTTCTCTTTGAAATGGAGAATGTAAACCCCCTCCCTCCAAATTATTATAATTTTGAAATCAAGGGGCTTTCAGCAAAGATATGGGAATTAGGAATAACAATTCTTTACTAGGGAAATTAAAATAGAAATACAGTACTACAAAGAAAAATACTCCAAACCCTGACAAAGTCAGAGTACAGCCTGACACCCCGTCAGGCAGGGTGTTGGCAACAGTCCCATTAAATGGCGGTTGCAGTCCTCTTGCAGTGATAGATGTGATTCAGCTGGAGCATTGCTCCTGTAGAAGGTGCAGTTTCCCTAAAAAGGTCCAGTGGTGATGTGGATAAATCCAGTTTTCCTCTGGAGTCCAGTGGAGAAAGGGGCTACCTAAGTGTCCCAAAACCTCTGTTTTCATTTTGGTAAGAAATGTTGGGCTCTTCCCCCTGGCTGGAGCAACTTCCAATGGGATGAAGTAATTTTATCAGTCACACA
>PYHW01010164.1:5100034-5130762 GCA_013186435.1 Turdus rufiventris
AATGGGCCATTAGCAGAAAATGACTTGCTGGAGGAAGGCTGGGTTGTAAAAAGATAAAGAACAATGCCCTACTGGTTTTGCTGGAGGTCTCATTAGCAGAATACACTGCCCCAACCCTCAACGGATGGTGATAGAATAGATACCTTTTATCACACTGTACTGTTACCCAAGACACCCGGCCGTAAGCCTTATAATCAGGTGCGGCTTATATATGGACAAAGAACGAAAAGTTTCCGACACCTGGAGGTGCAGCTTATAATTGTGAAATTACTGTATATATAAAAATATAGATACACATTCTGTAAGATACTGGAAGGCTATGTTATAATTTATTTATTGGAAGGCTTTTCTGTGTGGTTTAGCACTTGTGATATTACTCAGTAAAGGGTAATTCTGGTCCTTATGCTGGTTTAAAATGAAAAAGTGAAGTGAAAATTAGGAAAAGATACAATGCCATGCAATATATGATAAAGTTATTACCCCTGCAGCAGACTCTATTGTAGCTGTCAGAGGCACAAAGCGTGTGACCTACCTGAAATTTGAGGTGAAATGTTTTCTTCCCATTATTTGCATTGTAGTGTAGGTATGTGCTGCTTGCATCATTTTTGAGGCAGAGTAGCCCAGGATGAGCACCACAGCCTGCTTGTACAGGGCAGCCCACTTCTTGGAGTATAGTGCTACTCTCTTCCCTCTCCCATACTTCAGTTTCTCAAGACAACCAGGGCTCTTCATGGGGAGAAGCATTGATGTATTGTAGGCTTGACCCAACTTACAGTTGGATGAAGACCAGAACTGGGGCTCACAGATAGACTTCACCAGTTTGACTTAAATGAAGTACTGAGTACATCTGGCATCTCCAGTCAGATTTTGGTATTTAGTCACTTTCTTATAAATAAAATTGGTCACTTTCCTTGTATAAATTAATATCCTGGAGGATAGTTCCCTGCATAAATTTCTGGCAGTGTGAATTTTCATTGACATTTTGTTCGTGATTTGTACTGTTCTCTAACAGTGGATCAGAATCAAACTCCAGAACAATTTCAAGGCATACTTGTATTTTGACATTATTTTTTCACATTTTTAAGCTTGGGATACTGACTATTTGAAATCCATCTTAAGCCATACTTCCATATATATGAAAAAAACCACTGAACTATGGACTACTATGGAACATCGTATATACAGCAGATTAATAAACTAATAAAATTGATATGCAGGATTGTATTGTACATAGCATCTTCTAGTTAGGTTATTTTAGGAAAGGAAGAGAATATTCATCTAGGAAAAAAAAGCAACCACAAAATCTTACAGCTTTATGGTTTGATTTCTCTTGCCCCTTTCCCACCTTCCCAACCACCATAATAAAATTTTTGCCCACAGCATTCCAGAGACATGATTTTTTTCTTATCATGCTGATGAGTGTTGTCCTTCTGTTTGATTTTTTTTTTGACGTGGGCTACAAGCCTTAGTGGTTTCCTCAATACAAATATTAGTTTGATAAATTTTAATGGATGTTTTATAATCTGCAGTGATGGTCATCCATTTTAGCATATTTTTTTTTGAAATTCCAGTCTTGAGAACTGGGACAAAAATTTTATTTCATACCAGGGGTTTTGCCCAGTGTCCATAAAGTTCTTGGCCTTCACATTTTACCTTAGAAGGTGAAAATTAATTCTGCCATCCATCTTTAGATAATCGTTCTTCTCCTTAGTAACACTGGCAATAGGAGTTCCTGTTTTATATGAAATCACATTTTTAATGGATTTTGCTCAACTCTGTTTTTTCCTCAAATTCTGAGGAATTGTGACTGCCAGATCTTTCCACACTGATTTTTGGTCACTTTTACCTCAGATGAGAGAGCCTACTTTGGTATTTGTGTCTGTTGTTGAATCCTATTAACGTATGGTGGCACTTTGTTTTCATTACACCTAAAACACAGAAGCTGTTGGCTTTTAAACTGCTGGAGATGGGCAGTTTCACTATTCTTCAAGATGTCATGTGGCCATTTTTGGTCATATTCATTCAAGAACGCTTAGAAAATTGAAATTATTTTACTAAATAATTTCTGTTCTTTTTACTTTGTATTTAGACTTGCTAGTGTAGTTTAGACAGGCGTAGTTGCTGAATGCGACTACTGATTGCTTTAGATGCCCTGCTGGGGTGGGATGGGATTTTGTTACACTGTTCACTATCCCAAGGCACTTTGGTATCTTCCCGTTTGTCTTATGGGACACACAACTTAGTTGTTATCTTTTTGTTACAGTACTGTCTGTTCAATTTATTGTGGTAATCTTTCTCCTGCATTTGAACATCTTGCATTTGTTTCTTGATTCTTAACTCAGTTCTCAGACTCCTTTGAGGAATGTTCCAAATCACTGGGGATTTGTGTAGTTTATCCAAATGTTATTATCTTCAGCCCTATAAAAGTGGATCTTCCTGGGACATAGAGATGGGTGCGTTGTACCTTGGATTGTTGTTCACTGCAGCATTTGAGTTCCGTGATAGTTTTATTTAACTTCTAAACTCCTCCATTGTGAGGTTTGGCTTCTTTATAGAGCACCTTATAGAGAACCTTCTTCTAGCTACAATCCCAAGTGGATGGATTTATTTGTGTGTCAAATTCAGGCTGTTTCATTGAAACCTAAGTCTTCAAACAGGTTTTTTTCCTTTCCTGAGCATCTTCCCTTGATTCATATTCCAGTTTCTCTCTTCATTCTTAGATATTGTTTGTATTACTCGACACTATCAATCTTCATTTAAACAGGGTAGAAAAATATAACTGAAATTTAGTTTTAGTAGCTTCATGTTTTCTTTACTTTGCTTGGGCTAAATAAAAACTATTAAAAGTGTCAGAAGTTTCTGTAGATGGGATCTGGGGGCTATTACCTCACTGACATTTTATGGCAAAAAACCCATTTCAGAATTGTTTGATATTCTTGCACTATAGAAAGTGTTTAATTCTATCAGAGTCAAGTAGTGGTGGAATTAAGTATGACAGTATTTAAGAAGATAATAAATGTCAAATAAAAATAATGAGTTCAGATGTTGCTTTGCTTGGAACAGAAGGCACAGATAAGAAAATCTGAGGCTTTCTGGTAAAACTAATACAGAAAAAATTAACCTTTTCTAAAACATGACACTAAAGTTCCTGAGGAGGAAATATCAGTGAAAACCTCATTATTAAGTGTGTGTTATTTCAAACTTGTTAGGTGTCTCTTCAGTGAAGTAAGGAAGAAGGTTTTGATTGAAAATTTTGGCTGCATATGTGGGGTTTGTGCGTGAGGACTTTCCTGAGCTCCAATGTAAATGCTTCATAGATGTGTGAATGAGAGGAAGTAAATTAGGCATTTGGGGCAAGTTTTTTCTTTTTGCTACTTGATTGGAAAGGACACATTTTTTCAGTGGGCACCAAAAATATATTCTTGACTTCTAATTCTGTTGCACATATGGCTTCTGGGATTTCTGCCAACAGATAGAGACAAAGGACAACATCAAAACCTTTCCCAAAGCTTAACAAAAATAGTATTAATAGTGTTATCCTATCCCCACACTGTAAAATTCTTCTATTATGGTTTAAAACTTAAAAAGTTTTGCTAAGTAACACAATACTGGTTAGTAAAAACAAGTTCTCTTCACTCTAAATCTGCTGAGAGTATCTGCATTGTATTGCTTCTGCCTTCAGCTTCACTTTGTGCATGATGCTGCTATCAATAGCAAAGTGATCTTAGATTTTGAAAGATTAAAGTGTTATTGAGCTGATCACTTGCCAAGACACGAAGTTTTGGATACTACTTTAACACCTTTTTTGTTTATTAATTCAATATTGGAGGATATAATTTCAATCATTACAAATTTCAGCATGGCCCTGTGTTTCTTCTGGAAGCTTTCAGTCCAGGCAGCAACTTCCTATGCATTTCTTTCCATTGGATAAGTGAGTGAATTAAGGTAAAACTGTCTCATAACCTGTGAGACATCTCTATTGCCTATTGTGGTCTATTGGGTGCTTTTTCATCTGGCTGACAAAAGGCCCTCAGGAATTTAGTCCCTCATTTGAATGCTAAGTAGTATAAAGGCCATAAGCTTGTGACCTCTGAATTCTACAACTTGCCCATCTCATGATTTAAATGCTTATAGCCTCAGGTACATGGGAAGGGATGTTTGGTCCAGAGGCAAGTCTCAGTACCGCTGAGGTAATAATCTTACTGTAAGAGTTCTTTTGAAAGAAAAATAGTACCATTTACAGTAACAATTTATTGGAGACCTTTGAAAAAGAGTTTTCAGGTGCCAGCTAATCTAAGCTATCATAACATTATTGCTATCACTTTAAGAAAAATACCTGACAGCTGCAGGGGAAAAAAGTTGAGTCTTTGATGTCTGTTTCTGTTCATTCCTAAAGGGATATCTTTCAGCTGTTTACTACAACTTTACAAGTAACCAGTCATTAGAAAACATGGGTATTGATGTTCAAAGTTAATTTTTGAGATTGTTCTTATGTGCCTGAATTGAGGTATAACTCATGTTTAAGTGTTATTTCTGTGTGGAACTTTAGAAGTAACCCTATGGTGTTAGTAAATTGCACGAACATCAGACTGAGGGATGATGCAAGCACATGCCCTTTTGAGAAAATCTGGGAAGATGTGTTTTAGTAATAATTATTGCTAGTAAATAAAAGAAGTTTTCTTTAGAGGATGAAATATGTAATTTCTTTGGTTATTGGTATTGCTTCATTTGAAGTGGTTGAATATCCCATGCCTGGTGACCATGTTTTCTGGTTGCCATCTATTCCATAGTTCCTCACTCAGTGGTCCTGTTGGGTAAAAAAGCCCTCTAGCACTTTCTTCCAGGAGCTGGATGTATGGAAGCCTCTTGCTTAAGCCTCATCGTGAACTGGAGTTGGGGGGTGGGGGAAGTAATAGTATCTATTACTTACTTTATATATACATGTGCATAGTAAGTCAGTTTTTTGCATCCTATAGTGATGATCTTGCACCTGGAAGTTCTTCATTATTATTTACTTTCTTTTTATTGTTCTTTTTCATAATTCTTTTCCTTTCCCTTTCATGAATTGTCCTATGTCATGTGATGCCATTGTCTCAGATTACAAGCTACAGGAGGTAGGTGTGAGGTGCTATGTCAGTATATAGTGGTAGTATATATTAATGTTTTTGCCATTTGTTGTTTGTCAGGAAACTGATGACTGTAAAACAAAGCTGCCCATAAATGTCATTATTGAGCCTTGGATTCTGTCCTGGAGATGCCTCCTACACCAGTGTCACTGCTCATATTATCTGCTCATTCAGAGTTTCAGTTCAGTTGATCTCTTCCCCATGGAGATATCCATGAATGTGCTTTCCAGTGCCATCTCTAATAGGTTTGTTTGCTTTGGTAACCTTTGGTATTTTCCAGCTAAGTATTGAACCTATGATTTCTCCATCCTTTCTCTCAGATAATGCATTTAGAAGTTCTTCTTGATTTTTTTTTTCTGCAAGTGTACCAGCCAATAACCTGTGCATCCTGGCCTGGATAAGAAGGCCTTCCAGCCCTCACAAAAGGACCTAGACAGCACAGTTGTTCTTAATGTGCCTCTTACAACAACACTGTCATCTTCTTCTAGGCATTTTCCTGGCCTTTTGCTTTGGGCTTGGGTTCCCAGAGCTCAACCTACAGCTGTCACTGCAGCAGCTCACTGAGATACCAGCACAGATTAGATTCCTCAACAAAAATTAAGACTGGGAGGAAGTGAGGGATTGGAGGGGGAAGATGATTTTAAGGTTTGGTTTTATTTCTCATTATCCTTCTCTGATTTAATTGGTAATAAATTCTGTTAGTTTCTCCAAGGCAAGTCTCTTTTGCTGCTGTCAGTAAATAGTGAGTGGATCCCTCCCTTCCCTTATCTCACCCTAGGAGCCATTTGCTGCATTTTCTCTCCCTTGTCCAGCTGAGGAGGGCAGTGATAGAGTAGCACTGGTGATCAACCCAACACATCTCATCCATTTCAGTCCAGTAGTCTGGATTCAGCTAGCAGCCTCCTTCGAAATGTGTTATTTTGTTAACACTTGATTTTCTGCATTGTAATTTCTACTGATCTTCAGTAGCTTTGTTGGTCTTGTTACTGTATTTTTTTGAAGTTCTCTTTTTTTTTTTTTTTTTNATTTTTTTTTTTTTTTTTTTTTTTTTTTTTTTAATACAGTATCTGGTCTTACATTGAAATGGAATCTGTGTGACTTGCTTTTTTGTTTAAGTAAAAAAAAGTTTTCATCAGTGTGTTTCTATTAGCTAAAGGCTGTCTGGTTACCTTGGTTGATGTAGGGTATATACTGCTTTCACTTGGTGGGAGGCTACATACATTACACTGATTCACTGTTGTTGTGGAACCAAGAATAAGCAGTAAGCAAAATGCTAGCAGAAACTTAACCTTTTGGAATAATAAGGGGATATGGAAGATTTACAGGCAACATACTTGCTCAAAGAATAAGCAGATTAAAATGAGATACCTACTAATAAAATTCTGCTATTGCAGTTCTGTTAAGTTTCTTTTTAACAAGAGTGTGCAGAAATGTTGGGCATCTGCGTTTGGGACTTTGTAAGTATCACAAAAGCAAAGTGAGTGAAATGAGATGACAGAAAATGTAATGGTGTTCTGGGACATCATCTGGAGGATTAAATTCCAAGAGACCCGTGCACCACTGTGTGCACTTTAAAGATGGTGTTCCTTACTTGTGGGCTGCTGTGACTCTTCAGACCAAATAAAGCATTGCTACCTCTAACATATGCCATCTGCTCATACTAACATAGATGGATGGATGCAGAAAGGGAATGGTGTAAGCTTTACCAAGGGTCCAAACACAGAGTGCTGCAGCTGGTTTTTCCTGCTCAGATAATAAACCATGCTGCAGAAGCGAGCACACCAGTTTGCTGACTACACGTGGTGAATGTCTGCTTTGTGGGGTCTCTGCTATCCTCCAGCATATAATTTTCAGCATAGAAGAAGATCAGTATTGTTCAAATCTGTTCATTTGATACTGCAACTCTGTTTCCAGGTTCAGCAATGCTAAAAGTTAACCTAGTGCAGCAGCTTGAAAAACAGTTTTTTATTAAAACTAATGAAGGTTGGAGTTGCATAATCTCTAGTGATGATAGTATTTGCTAACTATGTGCCTGTTCTTGTTTGGCATATGACTCTTCATATTCAGTTTCTTTTTATTTTTTTCCTGACAGTATCTTGACTTCTTTACCCTGGAGTTCTTCCTTGCAGGAAGCAGGCCAGCATTTCATCTCAAGAGTTTTTTATGTCTCTGAAGGCATGGTGGCCTGCAGGAAGTGTTTAAACTGCTACTTGCCAAGTCATATTTTGCTTATCACTTATACATTCAGATCAGATAATAAAATTGCTACTGAAAGCTCTTCCAGCGAGCAAAGAAAGTCAAATGTGATTATCTCAATGACACTAATAAATATGGGCTCCTTGACCTGAGATTTTATTGAGGTAGTAGATTCTTGGTAGTCTAGAAGATAATTGCATTTTGAATAAGTCAAACGTAAGTTTTATGTTTTAAAATCTGTACTACTAAAGTTCTGTTTGATCTTCAGCCTGAAAAATTCCCATTAAATAATCTCTTAAGTGAGCAAACAGTGGAAAATTACAAATAAGGAATTAAGAAAATATGGTAGAATTTGAAAGTATCAATCTTTAAATTTTATTTTCCTATTTTACAGGCTTCTTTCAAATTTAAGTGTTGTAGTGAAGCTTCATGGACTGCCTAGAAGTTCTGGATGTGCGTGCAGTTTCATCCTAAAATATGGGTGTATTATTGACAGAACTCTTACACTGTTAAACAAAATTAATTCCTAGCTCTTCTTACAGGGTTTGTCTCATTTTTGATGCTTTGTTCTAAGCTCAGTTTTGTTAAACTGCTTCTTGTGTTTTATCAATTGAAAAAGTTATCTGCAGTTTTAATAGAAGGAATGTGTTTTGCTAACATCTTCCCAGATATCCCGTTGAAAGCATGATATACCATAACCCTTTTAGAGTACTGGTGCAAGAAGGATTTTTATATTCAGTAGAAATGAATGTTGTTCATCTGGACGGTACTTGATTTAAAAAGCTGAAATATTTTCAGGGGTCTTTAGAAATTTGTTTGTTGCAAAAGCAGGTATGTCACAATTTGTAGTAAGTCTGAGTTAGCAAGTATTTGGTATCTTTCTAATGTTTAGAGATACTCTATTAATTTCTACTAATAATTCATATTTTTATTTTATCTTGTTTTTATCTCCATTTCATCTGCTGAATCTTGATAGTATTTTAGCCTTTTTAGTATTTTGAAATTTTCAAAAATCTTGATTTTTGAAATGTACTTACTAGCAATATTAGCATTATCTCAACCAGTTTTCCAGGTCACTTAGAGTGATGTCTCCTCATCCTTTTTCTACTCCAAAGACTTCTGCCACTGTCTCTTTGCCTCCCTGTTCTCATCTTTCCTCTTGCTTTGTTGCTAGCTGCCACAAAGCAGTTGGAATCTCTTTGGCCCTGCTTGCAGAGACCCTCCTGACAGCTGCAGAAGTACCAGGATGTTTATCCTAGCCAGAATCCCAACTGATTCACAGTTACTGGACCATGCCGCAGCCAGTGATCTGCCTTAGTGCAGCAAGTACAATTTTAGTCAGGAATGTTTGCTTGAGCTTTGTGCCATGTCTTGCCTCTATGAAATTAGTATAAATTCTATTATGTTCAATCAGTCTGAGAACTAAAACCTGATTGATCTAAGTAGTATTTAACCTAAAACTCTTCCAAGATCTGTAATGTTTTAAGACTACCTTGCTGTATTAATCATATTTTTTTTTTAAACAAAGGGTGCAAGGCAAGAGGAACTCATTAGCTCTGAGTTTCTTGATATTATCTGTTATTATCTTTAAGTCCCTTTGTGCTGGTCAGAAATGTACTTGATGGTGTTTCCTTTAATTTCATTTTAATTTAGAAGTGTCTTATTTTATGGTAAAAAGCAGTGAATAGCACCATTTCTGAAACACATTGCTAGTAAATCTAAATTTACTTTTTAAGGACAAAAATATACCTCTGAATTAGTTGGTTTTGATAGTTATATTCTTCTAAGGTATCATCATTCATGTATTTTGAAACACCAAATTCTAGTATAAAGAAGAAAAACTATAATATTGGTCTAACATAGATGAAGTATTAATTTTAAATTATTTTTCTATCCAAATACAATTACTGTATTCTTCAAACAGATTTGTTTTAGAATTTTGAGTAGTGATGACTTATGAAAATTAGTGTTATGAAAGTAACGCAAATAGATAAAACAGATAATATTTCTATCTTTTCCACCTGCTTTTCAATCAGAGAAGGTTTTCCAGAACTTTACCAACTCATGCAGTCATTAGTTCTGTGCTGCTTGAACACAGTTGATGTCTGTCCATGTGTGTTCTCCACATGGTCAGTTATTGCTGGTTTTCCTAGCTTAATGTTTCTTAAACAAGCCAATTATTTTATTTTTTATTTTAATTTCCCCCCAGTTTTGTTTTTTTTTTGTTTATTTTTTTTTCTGGTAATAGTGTGAGGATCCAAAGACGCATAAAAAATATAGAAACAATGGTTAGCCAAACAGCTCCCAAAACCCCACAGCAAATCAGTTCTGTGTAAATGTAGCACAGCAGATGGTATAAACTGGGCCAGTGTACTTCAGCGGTCAGTCACCCCCAAAAAATATAGTCTTCTTCCAGAGAGCAGTGGCATCTTGGCATAACTATGCAGATATTGTAGGGCTTTGCTTCCAAGCAGTTCCTCCCCAAGAGTCACACATTTGTTACTTTGCTTGGAGGTAAAACTGCTGGCTCGTTTCTCTTCTGTTCTGCTTCAGCTTATTTTCCCCCAGCTAGCATTTCCAAGAATGACTGCTAGAGAAGGCCACTATTTCCTAATCTGCCAGGACCTGCAGAGGCATTTTGCTTCTGCTCCAAGCCACTTTCTTTTATCTCAATAGGCAAGAGAGATACCAGTGAGGCAAAAAAGCGAGCAAGCAACCCAAAAAAATGCTGGAATGCTTCCTCTAAGTACAGTGTGTCCCTTAGCTCATCAAGCCCTTGTGAAAATAAGGTCTGAGCATGAGCTTCATGTTTTCTAAGAAGGAATCAATCCCAGTTTTAAGCCTGATGTTTGAATTGCACATGGGAAAACTACCATGATACTGTACTGAACAAACAGCTTTGAGAGTATATTTTGATGTGCATGATCTCATTTGCAACACAGTAGTTCAGGATTGGCTATTAGTATATATGCTTTCCCTTTTTTTTAATTAATGCCCTAATCTTTCAGAAAGTAATTATCAGTCTTTCATTTTTATGGAAGCTTGTACTGATAGTATATATGTGTGCTCTATCTAGCTATACACATATGCATACATTAATAATACAGCGTTCTAGTTGTATATTACTTGTTTCACTTTCACTGTGTTTCTCTAAACTGAGAACCAAAAGTATTATTCCATAAAACATCTGAATCAAATATTATTTCTCTCTGTAGAAATGCCCATAATACCCATTTGAAATAAAGGAGAAAGAATTAGACCTGGATAATGTTTCTCTAAATAGCCTTATTTAGTGGGTTATAAATTTCACAGGACAGGATTGACCTGTTACTACATATCTATGAACTGTTATATACATTTAGAGCGTTATGCACATTTTAAATACTCTGAATCAAACCACTTATGAAAATGGAAAATTGATAGAGCCTACTGTATTTCCAACCACTAATTGTTAACGAAAACTGTAGTGTCACTACTGTGATACTGTCCTTATGGGAGAAGGCAGGATATAGTGAGTTACAGACTAGGAGTTTTCTTGAGAATTTTGGGTAAGGTGAAGATAGTAATTATAAGATAGAGTAGCATATTTGTGCAGTGTGATGGGGGAAAAGTATCAGAATTTTTGTAAGGAAGAGTGTTCTTTTTCAATCTGTTGGAGTTCTCTGAAAAAAAAAGTAGGCAAAGTACATAAAGGTCACCTGTCAGACATAATATTCTAGGATATTCACAAAGCCTTTGATAAGAATCTTCATAGTAGGCTGCAAAGAAAATTGATAGTGACAGAGGAAGTAGCATAACTTAGGTATGGTTTAAACCTGATTATGTTGAAAACAACTGGAGAAGTAGTTTGCTTCTGAAATTCACTGAGTTAATGCTGTTGATTGTGATGAAAAGGAAGCTGCACAAGAACAGAATTTCCTTATATGTATAATTTCTGATTAAATAGAGCTGTCCAGATCTGTATGAAGCTCCAGATTATAAATGTGATGCAGTAAGATACACCTAGATTTGGGTAACAAGCTTAATGGGTAAGGCTTTTTGAACAGGCTATCCATTTATGTGGTATTTACGGCAGGATGAAATACTACAGGACCAACTGTGTTTATGTAACTAACTGCTAACAGAAAGTAATTATAAGGTTGTCAGAATATTTTACTTGGCAAGGACGAGAAATGAAATATATTAATTTATTGGGAAGCAATTGGTGTGTTGAGTCCTTTTACTTTAAGAATCAAGAAAGGACAAAATGCAGTTAACTACATCATGACTGACTTGCAATGATTAATAAAAAAGCAACTTCAATTTTTTTAAAGGGGGGTTAGAGAGTCATAGAGCAGCCCAAGTTGGAAGACACCTTGAAAGATTATATGGTTTGATTTTCTGTGGGAAAGGGGGCCTGTATGAGGTTACCTAGCATTGCAAGCATTTATGCACAGAAAACATCCAGTGATGGGGATTTACCATGTCCCTGGGAGATTATTCTAGTGGTTGAAGACAGGCTTTACTGAGGTACTCTGGAAAATTAATTGGCTGTATCTTTTTACCCTTTCCAAAAAACCAAACCCAAATAGACAGTTGTAAAATTAAGGAGTGCACTAAAAACCCATAAAATAAAATAATTATGTATTAGACTCACCCTGTGGAAGTATTTAACTCTACAGGGCATTTAATAAAAAAACAGGGTTTGACTTTTCATTTTCTCTAAGTACTGCATACCTAGCAAGAAATAAATCAAGTTGACTCTCTCCATGGCAGAGTGCTTTATATGTTTTTTGTAAAAGATTATAAGATTGGTGGAAAAAATGCTTTCAGATTGGAAAAATGATACCGTTTCTTCTCTCAGCTGGAAATGACTAAGCAAGTTGATGATCAGTGTAAGTTCAGACTGCATCTGTTTAGAAGGTTGAAGAGTGTCTTCCAATCTGCTGTTCTTTCAGTGTATTGTAATTTCTGAGAAACATGGGGTTGAGTTGGTCATTTAACTGGCAACAGTCAGATGCTGGAACACACCTGAAAGCTTACTCTGTATATCCATATTTACATTGTCATTGTGGCTTGTGAAATGATCATTTTGAAATTCAGAAGTCCCTCATTGACATTGCAGAGGAACATGTAGATGGGGTTATTTCCCTCTACTTGTATATAAATGTTAATACAAGGTCTAAAGCCTGGCTGAATTCATCTAGTTTGAGTGTACTTTTCTGATTTTGTGGAACAGACTGAAGACATAACACTTGATGGCCACCATTGTGCACTGAATCAGGTTTGCCTGTTGTACTGGCAGAGGCATGAGGCTTGGATGGAAGGATCTAAAAACCTATCAATTGGAAGAGATCTGGAATGGTCCTCTGCTAGGGAGCCTGTGTAGAATGTGGAAAAGCGGTAAGGGAATCAAAGAATGTATGTTCCCTAATCCTCTGCCTTTTCTTCCTTTAATATTCAAATCTGTGTCTATAGTGTTAAATGAAATGGGGTAGTACTAAAGCACAAGGACTGGCACTTTTGCTCACATTGTTAAGTTTGTAGGATATTTTCTGATATGATTTTGGGGCAGTACAACTGGAATTCTCCTAGAGAGATCCTGGGCATGGTTCAGAGTTGAGCAAAAACTTGACATTTGCCATTGTTTAGGCAAACAAATGTGAGTTGTGTATGACAGCTGGTCTTGAGACCAGAAGAAGTTTGTTGAGCCTATTATATTCACTTAGTTGGTGTATGTTAAGATGTTTATAATGTCCCATCCCTTTTCAAATGTTTCCTTCTGCTGTCCACATCATGATACTACGTTCCTCATACTCATCGCATGGTTTCCCTCTTCATTCTCAGCAAAACAACTTTCATACTGCAGTCATGACATTTTTCTGCTTTGCTCTTAAGTGCATTTCAGGTGGTTCTTTCCACCCTGTTTCCCTAAGCTGTCACGTTTGCTGCTCCCCCTTAAAACCTCCATTATTCTGTGTTATTAAATAAATGATTCAGAACTTCTGCAATTCAAAAGAGTGGTTTAAAAAGCAAAGCACGTATAATTTCTCTCCTAGTTTCCTAATTTTCTCCTGTCTTCCTTTACATTCACACACTTAAATGTGGTTTTAATTTTACTATATTTTAGATTATAATTTCCTTAGGCAGGATGCATCTGTGCCTTGTTCTGGATGTTTTTAATGAGTAATGGGTAATGATGTTAGGAAAGCTTTGCTTTTCAGAAACTTCTGCTAGTATTTTTAAAACACAATGCTTCTGATGGCCAGAGAGTTGTCCATACATATTATTTATGACTACAATGAGCTAAAGGTCACCAATGTGTTGAAAATAGGTTACTGTTCAGTTCTGAACATAACCTTCTATCAATTTTTGGTTTGATCAGATGATTTATAAGGAATCAAATGGAATGCAGTGCTTGATATCTTATAGCACTTAAAAGTAATCCCAAAAAACACAGATTTTTGAAAAAAGATACCACTTTTGTTTACATGATAAAGTTTGTTGCAAACTATTTTAAAATTGCTTTAATCAACAAAAATGGAAAAATTTTCTTTCTGTGGTTGTGTTTCTACAAATGTAATTGTATAATGCTGTATACCATCTAAGACTTGGCAATATTATTTATGTCCAGATTTATATAGCATCTGGAAGACTAAACATGGCGTGAGTACTGAATTTTTAGCTGTCTGAGCTAACTAGAGTACCGGCAACTGTATTCAGCTAGTCCCAGGATGTTTAGTGGGAGGTATGCGCTTCTCAGATAACTGTGCTGCATGTCAGGAAAAATCCAGAAAAGTGCTATGAGAGCTCACAGCTGCTCAGGTGGATTTGTCCTGGCGATGGATGTGGTGTCCATACATCTTTCTCTGTGTAACTGTCAATTGCTGTAGTCACTTTGGATACAAAGTCATACTCAAAGGAGATGTTCTATTTGGGGTACCTTGAGCAGACTGAGAGCTGAAGCTTTGAATAAAATCTTCTTTATACCAGTGCCTGAAACATAGAACATGAAGTCCTAAAAATGATCAAATAATTTGAACAGGCTGTTGTAAAAGCTCTGGACAATCTTTTTTTCTCTGAGAAAACAAAAGTTAAATTGAAATAAATTTTACCAAAGAGTGTTAATTCTTTAATAACAAGTAACTTTTTATTATGATCAGGAAAGAGATTTTTAAAAAGTTTAATTTTGAACTGTAAATATTCTTGGGTTTCTTTCCTGTAGCTGATATGAACTTGCCAGTTTCTTTGGGAAGGGATGGGGAGAAAATTATATTTCACTTGCAGTGTGTTGCTAAAATTAAGTACTGCTTGAAATTAAGGGCAAGCATATTTTATGTCTTGCAGAGATTGGCCAATCTGTCTCTGAGTATATTAAAACAGATCTATGATAATAAATTTTAAGTAAGGTAATACACTAGAAAAAAAATACTGTACATTGCATGAAGATTGATGATTTGAAGAGGTATTTCATACCTGTCTAAATGTTCTGTGTGACAGTTGGCTGGCTGGGATATTTCCCAACCTGCTTGAAGCCTGACTGTCACCTGTACCTGTTGGTTGTGTATGGAGTGGTTGGCTTCTCTCTTTCTAGAGCAGTAAAAGCTGTGCAGAAAGATAACTCAAGTTCTGTGCTACCGCAATCCTATTAAAATTTCATGAATTTTGAGTATCTAGGAGACCAGGGAATGGTAATGCAGCTATTCTGGGGCGTTAAGTTGGCCTGGAGAAAACTGTTGCTGCAGGAATGTTTTTTGTTAGAAGAAAATGGTGTGGCGTTTCTTTGTAGTGCAAAGTTAAAGTAAGTTTCTTTTCTCAGTAAGCTGAAAAGGAAAATGTATGTTTTTGCCTCTTCACTTACAAAGACTGTGAAGACTTTATTAAAACTGCTTTCTCGTGGCATATGAAACATAATTCAAAGCAACGGAAGGAAATAGACTTAACAGGGAAGAGTTCATCTTAATGCTGAATATAGCTGGAGTTTCTAGTCCCAAAGGAGATAAGGCTGAATTTAATGGTTCCCATGTAATGATTGGAGCTTAGGTGCCGTCCAGAATTATCTCACATACAAAGAAGATGTAGTTCTGTGGTTCTCCGTTTTATGAGAATGAAAAATGAACTGAAATCATCATCCTCTCAGGGATACAGTGCTGCTTTACAGAGGAGCTACCCTGGAATATATTTGAAGATTAATTTAAATGTTAGGAAACTGAGTGGAAATTTGTCTATGGATATTAATACCCTAAAGTAAATGTTACTAATCAAAAGATTCAGCTTGATTACGAGGACTTTCTAGATGAGATAATTTTGAAACTGAGTAGAAATCAGGTTTAAATAGTAATGCCAGAAAGATATCTTTCTTCTCAAATAGATACATACCATCAAAAAATGATATTTTATGAATCAGTAAAAGATTTAAAAAAAATGGGAAGCAATTCTAATTGTTAAAATGTTTGTAATAATGGACAACAGACCAATGTTTTCATAAAACAATGAACCATGCCACTAAATGCAATTTCTGTAAACTCCTCCATTATAGTACGTTTAAAATGGCCATTTCCTGCTGAATTAGTTACCAGGCAGTGTCCTCCTGCACAGTATGGGCTGTCCAGGCTCTGCCTGTCTCTAGCTGGTGTAGCTGTACTCCTTTATCGTTGTTCTGTCAGGTTTGAATTGGCAATCCATTGAATTTTATATGTCACAAGGCGTGTTTATATCTTCCCAATACAACACTTTCAGATGCTGGGACAATCCGCAAAGTAAGGATGACACGTTGACACATTCACATTCTGCCTTGCACTGTGACTTGTTTGGGATGACACTCTTCTTGCTTTGTGTAGGGTAGTTAGTTCTTTACTAAGGCACCTGTCTTTACTTGAAGAGTGAGCTCCATGCTTTCATTGTGGTTGATGGAGGTGTAGTTAATGTCATATGTGGAATGGGGAGGAATTTAGCTGAATGTCCGCTTCAGTGGGCTGGGTTATTTTCCTGCCTTCATTATCTCTGTTGTTAAGATATCTAAGGTGGGATTGGTTCAATTTTCTGAATATGATCCAGTGCCATTTTTGATGTCCCATGGTATCATACATCATGGAATCAGGTACAGGTGTGACATAGGGCCTGTGGGAGACTGGTCCCCTTCCAGAGTGGTAGCTGGAGACTAGATGGAGTGTCCAACATCTTGAGTTGTAGTAAATCACTATATTTTGGTAACTGACTCAAATCCTTTCATTTTAGTAGACATCAATTTAAGTATTTTAATCTGAAGCTGAATTTCACTCAAGTCTAAGACACCTGTGAAAGGATTGCAAGTAAGACATGGAAATCTGTAGATTTGTATGCTGTTGCACTCGCAGCTTCAGGACAGGTGAGATGTCCTTTGGTATCTCAGATTGTGCTAGATGTTTAAGATTAAGCAATTGAAGGAAGGGCAGAGTGGGTACTGTAGTGTAATTTTCTCAGACTTATAATAAAAATTGAATAATGAATAATGTGAAGCTTTGTTTCAGAAATGATTCTGCTAATACTGTATGTGAATATGCAAGTGTGTGGATTGCTCTTTTATAAAAAGTAGCAGATGTGACTTGAGTTCCTGTTTGATATTGACATGCCTGAGAAACAGTAAGTATTAAGTGAGAAACCAGCAGGAAAGAAAACAGTAGAAAAGATAAAATTCCCAGGATAAACAGCTTCAAATGAATTAAGATAACCACGTCTGCAGTTTTCTTTAAGAAATACTCGTTTGGTTCTATCCAGGCTGGCATGTCTTAAAATTCCCAGGGCTGGCAGCCTAGGAGCTAAGAGATCCTAAAGCTTAAAGTGATATCTTAGGTAAACAGAAGAGTTGTTTTTTAAACAGTCAAAGTAACAGGGTGGTGTAAACACAGTGTGTTGGCAGGGCAGAATGGCTGTCCCTGCAGCCATGATCAGCTACATTACACCATTTGTGAGAAGTTTAAGTGACGCTGTCAGGGCTGTGGGTGGGATGAACCCACCTAGAGCTGATGTGATGCAGTGATCCTGGGGAATCCAGGCCTGCCATGCCCTGTGTCCTCATTGGTATGTTAACATCATGGGTGCCAGGCCTGTGGTTGGAACTCCACTGTTATGGGCTGCTTCTCCCTCATAACTGGCTCATAGTTTTAACAGCGTGGTATTTAAATAGGATTGTTCCCTATGCACACTGTTGTTAGATTTCTCCAATTATGGGTCAGGCCTAAAGCATTTGTCTGACATGAGAGCTGTCCTAGCATCTGGGTCCATCAGGAGAGCAGGGCTCTGACTTTGGGGATGTAGAGGTAAGTAGATAACATGGCTTTATTTTCTCTGTGCCGAGTTCTGTTCTGTTTTTAGTTTTTGTTGCATGGAGAACCTGTTCCAGTCGCTGTCTTAGGTTTTTTACCTTTGACAGTTCCTTTTGCAGTGGTGAATGTTTACCCTGATGGTTGGACAGTTGCACCCCAGGTGGGACCTTTAGTGCTGAATCCTCCAGGCACCACAAATTCTTCCTTTGTCCTGCATTAAATCTCAGGAATGCCTAGAGCTCATCATTCTCTCCACAAATGATCTTGTTCTTCATTGAATACAGGTGTTCTAGTAGGTGGCCTGGATCCGGTTGGGGGAAGGGCTGGTGTTGCCAGTCTTATGGCCTGAACATTTCTAGATTACAACACTTGCTCTAACCCCCTTTCCTAACCTGTGTGTGCAAGCTGTGTTCTGATTCTCCCCAGGTGATGCCTAGAGGCAACCTGAGCAAGAGTTTGCTCTGTTTGCTCCTCCTTTATTTGAAGATAGATAGGGCCCTCTTGACAATGGCTTGAGGTACTTCAGGTTTCCCATCAGGGCTGTGGAAAGTTCTCTGGGCCACATTGATCCATCAGTTGCTGGCAAGCTGCTTTAGTAACAATTTCTGTAATTTCATTTGGCCTTTTGCCACTAGGCTTCCCTCAATCCCATGGGTCTGTTCCTTCTTCCTGGTATGCAGCTCTAATGTGTATGAATATATGCAATTCAGTGTCTCCATCTAACTCTAAATATACCATGTTTTTTCTTTAGACTTCTTACTATCAATGATACACTGAGACAGTGCTCAGATTTGACTTCAATATGTTGCACAAGACTGCTTTGTATTATTTAAATCTCATAAACCCTACTAGTGCCGAGGAAATGCCTCAAAGCCAATTTGATTTTCAAAACAAAATGCAGGCATCCCATTTGCAACAAATTGCCCTGTGAATATATATAATTGTAAAGATCGATTAAAAGAAAAGTGTCATTTTTCAGTTTCATGGAATAGAATGGGAAGGAGCTGAGCACATCACAAGATTAGAGAAATTGCATATCTGTCTTCTAATTCATAAGTGTTACAACTTTGCAGGAAATACTGGTAGCCCTTTGATAGACCCTTAAGAATTAATAGTTGAATTAAAGAAATTAGAATAACTGTAGATTTTTCTAGGGAAGATGATTGCTTCCTGAGTAGTCAAATAGGAATCATCTTGATATTACTCACATTGCTGCTGTCTTGTACTGAAAGAACACTTTTCTAACAAATTTATCTTTATAACAAGAATATTTGTCCTCAAATGAGTTACTGAAGCTAGAAGTAGTATAACATGAATGGCACTATGTAATGTACACAAATACTGGATCTGTTCCTCTGAGACATCATCTTCCCAATTCACCTGAACTTACACATTGAAATCAGCTGCATTCTCAGGCCAATAGCCCTGTTAAACTGTTGAGGCTTATTTACTTTCCAAAATCTTTAACAAGGATTTCTTCATTATGGAATGCATTTTGGAAAAATTACATTAATTTACTTAAATATTTTTATTGGTCTGATTGATCAAAGAGTTTGATACATAGGCCTTAGTCTGCCTGAGGCTCTGTATGTGCTGAAGTTCATGAATTTGAATAGTTGCGGTCAGTCATGAAAAAGAACCTAAAAGATGCTATTTGTCTCTAAGTTCTGACAGCTCAGCTGTGGAGCTTAGTCTGGTAGGTTAAAGGTGCTTGAAAGGCTGAAGGTTACTGGGGATCACAGGGAATCTTGGGCAATTATTCATTCCTGTGGTGGAAGGATACCAAATGTGCATTTTAGATTAGACAGTCTATTCATTCATTTTTTGATTACTTAATGTAAAAGCTAGTTGTTCCAGTTAATTAGTATGAAGAGATGAGCGCTCCGTTTTTTTCTTTCCAGAGATTAAATATCTTTAATAACAAAAAGCAGATTTTGTTGATGTAGTAATCTTGTTTCTTTCAATCAACCTGTTGTTCAGCCAGCTGCAGTTTTGGGTAATTACTTAGTGCCAAAAGAGCTGCAACTACTTGCTTTCATTCTGACTATGAGGATGTGAATCCCTCAGGGATGACATTAATCTGTAACCCAGGCAAAACCATCTGGTTTAATTTATTTTAGGTAGAGATATCAATTAGTGATAAGTATTGTAGTCTTTTGGCAATCATTTAAAGTTGGGAATTGCGGAATCAACCTGTGTTAGAACTGCAGCTGTTTTGTTTTGTTTTTGTTTTTTTTTTATTGTGACTTCTTTATATTTTCTGTCTTAGTGTCAATGCATGGTGTTGTAAATTATCACATAGCAAAAAGACAAAAGCATTCCATGATTAGTTTTCTCATTGGGGTGAGGGTGCTGTTTATCTTCAGTTATAGCCATAGAATCCATCATTAAACCCTGCTGTTACCATGTGGAGAGCAGTGATGTGCGGCTCCAACACTTTGTGCATATATTGGTCAGGTTGTTTGGTCTCTGCTGCTTTATTTATTACAGGTAGCACTCACTAATTGTGCTGAGGCCTTTTTGTGTAAACAGAATCACAAGGAAGTCCATTCTGAATGACAGCAGAATGTTTATGTATGAGCTAAGCATGGATAGTATATGATAGAGCTATCATTTAACATTCCTTGAACACTTAATATCAAATAAACATACAGGAAACTAAGAGTAGATTTAGAAGTGACTTGTTTGGAGCATTTTTATAGTCAAGTGTGAGTCAGAACAATTTTCCAAAGAAGTTCTTTATCACTTACTTGAATATGTTACAGTTTTAGTAGAAATTTCCTTGTAGCTCTGGCTGACTTAGACAATCTCAAATATTTAAAAGATGTGCCTACAAGATCAGTGTTGTTTTGGGGATTTATTTCAGATTGACTATTGCCAGAGGGCATTTTGGATTAGAGCTACCTTTAATAAAACTTTAAAATTACTTACATACAGTCTATAGTTCCAGTAATACAATAGTTCTAGTAAAAGTATAGTTCTAGTAATACAATAGAGCTCCTTTTTAGAACAAGTGATAGATGATTTTTCTTTATTATTTTGGCATTCAGTGATATGAGTTTGAGGTAGTTGGATATCTAATATATAGGGAATCTAGTTTAATGACACTGAATATAGCTCTGTATGATGGCATAATTTCATAGTTCTACCCAAGAAAGATCTCTAGTCTTTTTCTCTCTTTACTGATCTCTTTGTTTTGTTTCATTACAGTGTTGCATTTTTTTTAGTAAAAAAGCTTTTGAAGAAGAATGCAATACCAATTTTCAGGATTTTTGGAAAGGATTCAGCGTCTTGGCTGTTCCCCAAAATTAATTTCATACCGTATTCCTTGTGTATTCTTCCTTCATTTAGAGGGTAATTGTATAATGCCAAGCAGTGACTACTTTTGAATAGTTAAAAACACTATTTGCTCTTCTAAGGTAGCCTCTACTCAAAATTTGTAGATGTCTGTGTGTGTATCCCTTCAGATTGAGAAGGGAGCTACTCATGTGACTGCCTAAAAGCCTGTCTCAAATGGCAACTAAGTTTACCTCTTTTGCTAGCACTGCCTGACTCCATCCTGGAGCCTTTCCCTCCTAAGTCTGAAAGCTTTCTGTCAATGTTAATGCACTCATCCATAAATGCTCAGAAAAATTACATTAAAGATAATGACCACTGCTGTCATACCCTGGAATTTTATCCTGTGATATATTTAGCATTAGTTTCTTGGGTGCTCAGCAGGGAGCAGTGGTCATGGAAATTCAATGGATCAGATTCTGTCCGGTTCTACACAGCAAGAATAAGATGAATAGAAGAAGAAGGTTGTCTCACTTGCGCGGACTGCCCATCTTTGCGTATACTCCATTGCATGGAGTGCTGTTCTATTAGCTAGCAAGGAGACTTAAGATACCTCTTCTAGGACAGTTGCTTGCAGACCTACTTAACCAAAGCTTAGACAAAATAAGGCGGTCTGCATTTAAGGAAGTGGACCCTATTTCATCATTTCTGTAGCTCATGCTGTAATTGTGATTATTAATTAGAAGAAATGCAATTGCTTTTACTGCATACACTAACTTTTGCTTCTCTAGACTTCAGCAGCAATGAAGAGTTAATCCACACACATTTCAGTCTTAACTTTGAAATGTATAGACTTTTGACCATGACTAAAAAATAAGTAAATGAATGCTGTAATGTCTTCAGAGGATAAAGACTGCTAGGGTGGGTGTCATAAGCCGTGTAGACTTCTGGGCATTGCTTGGTGATAGTTTTGTATTCATGGTGGTGGAGTAATTAGTAAAGCTGCTATTTCCTGCAGTGCCAACAGCACTGCACAACCTGTTCTAGATTTGGCAATAGCATTATTGGAGCCTGAAACATTTAAAATTGTGAGGTAGCCTGTTTATCTAACACAGCCAGAGTGCTTAATAGTTCTTACTACACATTTTCAGTGATTAAGTGCAAAAGAATAATAGCCTCAAAAAATATATGAAAAAATAAATACTACTTTTAGATTTTTGTGAGGAAAAAACTAACTCCTAAATCTTTAATAACTGTATTTTGTTAGTTGTTTATACTCAAATCCATTTGCCTTAAGTTTCCATGAATACTTTAAATTGTATTTATTATTGTGCATAGTGAGAAATACTTTCAGTTCTTGATTGCTTTTTTTTCCCCCTGTGTTACATACTCTGTCACTCAGGGAGGAATGGAACTCATTTCACTATATTTTAGTGTTTTTTCCTGGGAAAGTATTTTTTGTGTTGCAAATACACATTTGTGATTTTTAAGGAAATGCTCATTAGCTTCCAGGATACTGGAGCACTGGAGGCAATTCAGCAGAGGACTGCCTGTCAGTGAGTTCCTGGAGGAGAACCTGTGGGGTGGCTCGGGAGCTGGGGATGTGAGAGGGTCAGTTCCCTCCTGCAGTGTGTTGTTTCAGAAAGTTTGGGTGCCAGTGTTACCTCAGCCTGTTAAGCTGTAGGAGTTACTTTGCCTCTCTGAATGGGCACCCAAAGATACTATTTTATTGGTCAGGGTTTTACTGAATTCTCAGATGTTCCAAATTTCTACCAAGTTCTGCAATTTTTTCCTGTGGAACAGCTAGCTGACTTCTATCTTCACATACATTAATGTTTCAGGTTGATATTTCTCAAGTCCATATTTTATGAATGTACTGATTTACCAAAGATGTGTAAATCAACATTAAGTTATTTCCAGTCCAGTGAAGGTATATGCAATGTATGATATTAAAGCAAGCCAAATGCGAACTTTGGCTGAGCAAAGACATCTCAACAACATAAAATATTAATAATATGTTGAATTACAGAAAAATAAGTCTCGTTGAAAAGTCACATGCTCGATATTACCATTCCTTTAACTGAATCATGTTATGAATCAGGTAGATTGTTTTAAGATCTCTCTGTCCAAATGGATGTTGAAAATACCATGTGGTGGAAACTGCACAACACGTTTCCCTGGTTACTCTGTGCCACTGCTGTTTTGGGGAAATACTTATTCTTCAGTGGTAGTATTTTTGAAAATACCTTCCTGTAGTTTAAGCTTCTGTCATGTCATTCAGTTATTCCTTCTTAGCTCTGCACGCTTGATTCCTTGTGTTCAGCTCCCTCAAGGCAGCTTTAAGAGTAGTTCAGTAAATGAATTCTGCAGAGCTTGTGTGTGCACTGGTCAGCTTAGTGATTGGTTTTTTTTCAGCTTTATGTGGGTTAATATGTATGTGCACTCTGTATCTTACTCTGTGAACACATTGAAAAGGTGGTTGGGCATCTGTATTTTCGTTTGAATATCTGTTGATGAAAATGTTCTATTGCAAACATCAGTCAGGGGCAGTCTTGGGAGAATTTTATGTCAATGAAATAAATTGTTACTTTGTGGTATATATGATCCTTCTTCTGATTTTAAGTATTTTTAAATTAATTCTCAGTTAATTTCATCATGATGAAGTTCCATTGTGGTATATATAAAAATGCACTTGATAGCATGCTAGAAAATATAGTGCAAGATTGTTCCTGGTCAGTGATAGCTCAGATGCTTTTTAGCTGCTGAGAATCTCAAGAGGAGCTGGTCCACCAGACATTTGGTTGTGTGCATCTGCGTGAATGTAATGCAGCAGGAAGAGGAAATAAAATGCAGAATAAGAGTAGCACAGGCTTTTCATTGTCCAGATGATCGTAACAAAATGAAACTATTTAGTATTATAAATTAGAGGTCAAAAAAGTCTGTTGCCTTGCAAATGACTTTGTGCCCATCTCTCATTTGTCCTCTGGTTGTCTTAATAGGATTTCAGAGATACTTTACTCTTTTTAAAAATTAATAGAGCACTTGTTAAATGAGGCACTTATTTTCTAGATATATAAATCTACAAATTATGTATTAGAATTTATTTTAATAATTAAATACACACTTTTTCATGAGTTGTTAGCAGCTATCATACAGTATTTCATACCATTGCTATGATTGCACTGAGTGTAAATGAGCTTGGGAAATGAGAATAACTCCTTCATTGCAACCACTAAAATGTCACTTTAAAATCTTTCATTATATCCATACATACTTGCGACTTCTTCACAGGCTGCCACTCCTTTTTGCTTCTCACCAGTCTTTTCAGTGTCAAACAAGTTGAAAGGGTGAAACACTGGGAGAGCTTGTACAAGTTAGAAGACAATGGGACAACTCAAATTGCATCCTTTCAGGTATCCAGTGTAGGACTTGTGGGAATGGTTCAAAGCTGTGCCAGGGCAGGCTCAGACCAGATATCAGGAAGCATTTATTCACCCAGAAGAGTGATCAGACTCTGGAACAGGCTTCCTAAAGTGGGGGTCAGGGAGAGGCATTAGGAAATTGTCCATAATAATGTGTCTTAGCTTTTGGTCAGACCTGAAGTGGTCAGACTTGGACGAGGTGAGCATTGTAGGTCCCTTCCAGCTGGAACAGTCTGTTGTATTCTACATTCCATTCTTTAGGAATGGGAAGGGAGGTGGAAGCTTGTGTTAGTTGAAGCTGGAGGAGGAGTGCTGTGGAGAAGTGATAGGGAGACATGCTGCAGGTTGCCAACTCATTGGCTGTATTCCTCTTTCAGGGCTGTCTCCTCCCCATCTGTTCTATACTCTATTGCTGTCCTCCCTCATGTGCCTTTCTGCTGCCTTTTCTCCCTCCTGGCTTTTGCAGCAAGTTGCTTTGCTGCTGTGCACCGAAAAGCACGTAATGAGTAGTGTGAAAACATACTCATTTGAGGTGGTAGATGCTTTAACCATTAATTGTGTCAGTTTTTCATGTTGTTAAAGATGGAGAACCTCAATAGTGAATCTCTGTAATTAGAGCTGAAGGGATTACATCTAAGACTGGCTTTAGGACTATTCCTCTGAGCATCTTTGAATGCTGGTGTTTGTTAATAATGACCATATGGCTGTCATCTGCATTGTCTTTAATTCACTGAAAAGTCCTAGGATTTTCTTATCTCCTGTCACTGTGTTTTGATGTCTTTTTATCTTCAATGTGGCATATGCCTGCATTTAATTCTTCCCATGTATTTTCTTCTTGTTAGTAAATGACCCACCAGTTACTCTGCTCACTTTACTTTGACATTTATGTTAAGGTCCTCTTATTTTTTTGTGTGTTTCTTCAGAACACCTGCTATCAATGAAAAATATGTTTGAACAAATGAAGGCCATTTTGATTGTATACTTCAGCAGTAGGTATAAAGATTAAGATATGAAACCTGAAGAAACGGATATAAAATCATTGAGATAACATATTTCTGTGACTTCCATGATGTTATATATGCATGAGATGATCAGATTCATAATTTTTCAAAAGATAATAAACATCTTGAAGTTTTAGTAACCTAACATGCTTCAGCACTGGATTGCATTGGACAAGGAAAATATGTTAAAATGCATTCATGTATTTAACAATGCCTATATTCATTATGAAAAATGCCATATTGATGTTTATAAAAAGTATTTCTAAAATTACAGTTTTCAGCATCATCAAAGATTTCATCATCAGTTAATCAAGACAAATTAGTTGTTGAGGAGTACGTAAAAATAGCAGTGGAATTTATTTAAACCTTATCACAATTAACATAAGTGCTTTTTCAGTGAAGTGTAGACCTATTGTCATTCGGAAGGAGAAAACATACAGTAGTTACATTTCTTTGTGTGATCCTGAAAATTGGAAAGCGATTTGTGTGACCACAGCTGTAGATTGCCCAGATGGATACTTTATTTATGGCTGTTATTATTATGCTTATGATACCTTGAGATGCTTATTAGTTCTGTGTACATGAATGCAGTGGGCTTTAACCTGCTTACTCATCACTTTGTGCTGATACTTTGACAGTACTTTGTGCTGATGCTGTAATTGTTTAGGTTTTTAATTTTTTGCTTGAAGAATAATGTCATTGTATGAAATATTGATTGTATATATACACCTTTCAAAATAAATTTAGTTACCCTTATGTATCTGCTAAGATCCTAGACACTCTGAGAAACTGTCTTCTAAGCACAGTCTGTGCCTTGAAACTGCTACTAAAACTCACTCTTTCAGCTTACCCTCGTGTTGGTACACAAAGACTGGTACAATCCTTAGCCATAGGACTCTCCTTTGAGGGCTGGACTGTTCCTATTATACCCGTGTTGTGATGTGAGGTCGGTTGTTGTAGTCTAGGAAAAGCATGATAATTATACTGCCTGAAATTGCAGTTTTTAGAATCTGTCAGATAGTCCCTGTCTCTCTGGAGATGAAGTGATATATTAAAATCCAGCTCTTTTAGTCAAGATGTCTCTGTATCAGGTTTTCCATGAAGCCAAGTTACCATGTAACACGGATGGTGAATGTCTCACTTGACAAATACTTCTCTGAATACTGTGACGGTTTTTTTGAAGTGCAAGTATATATTAAGGGAGGGTACATTATAACAGAAGGTTATAATTCAGTGATTAGAATAACAACAGATCTATTAGTAGGAGCATTCTGTTAAGTAACATATCTTGCAGTTCTTCAGTTCTATGCTGTGTCTTCACATTTTGTATTGCCATTCCAACTGCCTTGGCTATTTTCAGTGACCCTGGTGTTAAGATAGTGATCTGTCTGTATCAATATAATTGCAGACTGTATAGAAAACAGATATTGGAATATTTCGAATCGTTTAGGTTTTACTTAGACTTCTGGAAGTATATAAAGCAGTATACAGATGGCTGACAAATGTCAGCCTTCAATGGGGTTGCCATGGTTTTTGCTGAAAATAAGGTAGCACTGAGCATGCAAATACCTCTTAACATTTTTTTTTTTAGCATCTGGTATTCAGTGGAGTAGAAAATCGGATATCATGATCCTTAGCAGGATTGAAGTGATATATGTGGAACCAGTTAGGTGTAGTGAGCATGTTTTGAGGGTAGTAACAGAGAGTAATCAGAATCAGTGTGTGAACTAGAGACCCGTGGTGAAACTTGGGATCCACAGAAAGTAAGCAGAAAGCTTTGCAGAGTCAGAATCCAGTGCACTGCTCAGCATTGCTGCTTTTATGGTAGGAATAATAGGAGCAAAACAAGAATATAATAATCTCCCTAAGAATTGTGCTGATCTTTTGAAGATTCAGAAGTACTTTTTTCAAGACCATTGTTAAGGCAACCCTGGATCTTTGAATTTGTGTGTCACTTATTCATTCAATTCCATTGCATACAATTAAAAAAAATAGAGGCAGCATATTTGAATTAGAAGGAAAAATAACCAAAATACAGTAGATATTTCTGTGTAGGTTGACAGCCAGTTTTTGTGCCACTATTGTTTTGGCTCTCTTGAGAACAACTGCTGTTATGCCTGGTTTATTTTATACCTCCTGCCACTGCAGACTCTTCCTCTGATTAAGGGACTAACATTTACTGTGAGGTCCTTTTCTTTCTTCTGCATTACCCATGACTTAATCAATTTTGGACTATGCTGAACACAACACAGTGCAGAGTAATTCATAACATTTGGTATACTTGACAGTTATAAGGTTTATATTATTGGCTTTGTAATTTATTTACACATATCACCTAGCTAATAGCAAGAGTGGACTATTAAGATGTTTACCAATGCTTCCTTCAGCTTGTTTCTTTGCAATTACAGTTCTAACACAATTACTACAAATAAATATGTCTTAAAAAAAAAAAGTAATCATTACCCTATTAGTTTATTTTCCAGTTGAATCTTGAATTCAAAATTAATTTAGCTGGAACAGATAGTGCTCATATATCCTCCTTCAGTTCAGTATGAATTCATTCAAAATGAGAACTGAGTTTCCTTATATTGCTCAACAATCCCTATATAAAATTACTGGCATTATTTAAGGCCACTCTAGGTCAGAGATTTGACTGCCTAGTAGAAGTACATGAGAAGATTGGATGATTTGCTAAAGAATACTTCTTTTTATGGAACAAAAATCCCATTGTGCTTGGCGACCTTTTGCATATTGAAAAAAACTATGAATATACAGTAGGAAGTGAGCCAATAACATAAGGAATTATGTGATTCACTAAGAATTTCATTGGTACTGTGCCCACAATATTTTGTTCTATAAAATAGTTTTAGAGCTGATTTGTCATTAAGACTGTGGAGTTGTACCTACCCTACCTGCTTTTCATAAAGAACAGTGGAGCTCTGGAGAAAAAAAAGAAAAAGGATGATTTCTTCATCATGTCTATTTGTCTTTCTTAGGTATATTGAAAATATATCTCCTAGCAGGTGGAGGAGTAAAGCATTCTAAAATGATTCTGAACTGTGAATAAAACCAGGAACTTTATTATTAGAACATATTTATTAATATTCTGCTATGAAAAACTTTAGTTTTTAATAATCTGAATTTATGACAATTCATATACATGAGAAACTTTCTAAAATTAGGAATAACTCTTGCTTGTAGTGCAAAAGGCAATGCAAGATGAATATTTAAGGTGAGTTTGATCTCAGGTTCTCTCTAGGGAGTATCACATTGCCTGCAGTGCCAAATACAAGACAATTCAGGGTGATACCCACACCTGGGGGTATCAGGTTCTCTTCCCTTTTGTTTGTAATGAGCATACATATGAGCAGTGAAAGATCTGTCTATTTATCTAGTCTTTCTATCCAGCTCATTTTCCATGTTTGCCTCTCTTGTTGCTTCTACAACCTCTCTCAGGATGTCAGCTTAAATCTACCTGATTTGTATTGCTTCAAAACACTTCTGGTTGTCCTTTCTTAGGGTTTGACCTGTGATTTTTATCTTTTCTTCCTACAGCAAACAGGTTATGTTTCTTTCTTCAGATCTCTTAATAGCATTTTCTCCGTTCTGTCACCCACCCAGTCATTCATCATTTGTTACTGAGATGTCATCTCCTAGCTAAGATCTGCCTGCTGAGCCACCCCTCATCACTCTTCTTGTAGATCCTCAAGGAGAAATAACTTTACTCTTCTCATGTAGTTGTCCTCTGTGATAGCACCTGTAGACTGCATTGGTTTGTCAGTGTCGTGTTAGAAAACAACTCTTACAAATAAGAGGGTTTCTTTAAAATTCTCTCTTTCCTGATGCTTAGTATTGAAGGTTTAATTGGAAAAACAATGTATAAACTGGCACTGAAATGAAAGCTGGTAATGTTTGCTAGAGCTGGCTGGGATTGGCTCTGCTGGACATGGAAGAAGCTTCTGGCAGCTTCTCACAGAAGCCAGCCCTGCAGGTAGCCCTGCTACTCAAACCTGGCCATGCAAACCCAATAAATACTGTAATAAAGGTATAAACATAATAAGACTGGGCCTCTCCTTTCTTTAAATTGTAATATTGAAGAGTGTAGTAGGTGTATGTTCATTGCTCAAATACCATTTTTGATTGGGATTTTGCATAATAGAAACAACAGGCAAGGAAAACCAGTGGATGGATGAGTTCATGTTCACTGAAAACTCATGCATTTTTCTTGTCTTATTCCAGCTGATTTCCTAATTGTGTATTTCTAGATCTAAGCATATTTAGTGGAATCTGAATCTCACAAGAGCCCTTTCATCCTACAAATGAGAATGTGTTGGCACAATGCTGTGACTTGTGGGCAGGTTTCATAGTTTTGGATGTAGTGCTGTTGGCTGTAGAGAACTTTCATGATCCAATCCTGGCCTTATTTGGAAGTGTTAAGCATGTGGCTTCAAAAGATACCTGCTCATCTGAATCCTTCATTTCAGGATAAATTATGAACTTAAACATCTTAAAATCCAGGGCTAAGTTATTTTTCCGTAAGCATGTCAGTTTTAGAACATCTCTCTGTTATTTTTATATTTCTTTTTAATTTAGGGTTTTCACAGATTGTTTTGTACTGATCCCATGACATACAATTGTTAGAGCTGCTGACACACAAGTAAAAAATTCTGCTTCAGTTTCCTGATGTCTTTTATTTAACCCGTTCTGCACTGCTGCTGATTTGTGTTAGCTAAATGTTTCTGCGAACTTCTTACACAAAGCTTTCTCAGATGCTTCTCCTTTAATAAAAACACCATAATTTCTTCTGAAACATTAATTTTCAAATTCATAGAATTTTCTCTATGAAATGATTTTCATATGGCATGAGAGAGAGATGTTTAGTATGAGACAACAGCCAAAATACCGTATAGATCACAAAGGTAAATCTGCATTATTTTCCATTTTATTTTGGTGGATAGCCAGACAGACTCTTATGAGAAGTTACATTTTTTCCAAGATTTTCAGTTAACTACATGAATAATTGCTCCATTTTTTGCTTGCAGATGTTGGAGTCTGTCTTCATATCATAATAGCCTAGCCTTTAATTTCTGTGCAGGAGTTTTAATTGGTAGAGATGTTTTAATTGGTAGAGATATTTTCTATAGCAGCATGCATCTTCTGAAATAGAGCCGTGCACATCTTTTGATTAATGCAGGCTAAGTCACTGGAATGTTCGTGGTGGCAGCATCAATTTCAAGGCAGAAAAGCTAGAAAAAAAGGCAGAGAGAATAGCAAGCCTGTTATTATCCTATGTCACTTTATTTGTATATTAATGTTTCAAAATCTAGATTTTTGCTTACCAATATGCTATTCAAATACTATTTTCTATTAGGAAGTTGTGGTTTTTTTTTTTTTTTTTTTTTTTTTTTTTTTTTTTTTTTTTTT
>PYHW01010164.1:5130812-5143115 GCA_013186435.1 Turdus rufiventris
AATGATGTTTTTTCTTGCACTTCTCTAAAATACTGATAGATAGATGCATGAATTCAAATGTAACGACTTTCTTTCCCCTACAAAAATTGAAATAAATCCATTTTATGGAAAATTCCTTTCATGTCTGTTGTGTAATTTCAATTGTGTAAGTATTTTTAAAGTAGGACACTTCCTGCATGTATTGCTTGACCTTGCTCGAGTTGGACATCTTGGTTTTTCTAGAATATCCTAGCAAATACTACAGAGACATTTAACATATATTAATATAACATTTATGAAGAGTTTATTTATCCATTCATTTTATACTTTTAAACCTTGATCTGTCAAGTTACTAAGAAGAGATCATTATTTACTTCAGTAGATTGCAAAATAATTATTTAACATTTGACATTTAAATTAAGATTTCAAAGTGTGCCTGATCAGTGAGATGGTCTGTCTTTGCCCATTTCTCTTTTTGCTCCCATTCAGAAATAATTCTGTTCTTCCTCTCTGATATCCCTTCTTATTCTCCACCTTAGTGTAGTCTTCAGATTTATTCCCTTGGTTTCTGGTGTTGCCTGATAACTTGTTGCTGAAGATTGATGAAGCGTGACATGAACTTTTGCTCTTCTCCTTTATATTTTGATTTGTTTGTTACTTGGTTAAACCTGTCATCTCTTTTCTTGTTTTTCTGCTTCTTATTTCCTTGAGTGTCTTCTGGCCATCTCTTGACACTTTTCTCTCCATGTTTCCAGGTTCCTTGCCTTCTAGCTTCATTATGGCTTACTCCTTTTCTAGAAAATATTTTGTAATGGAAAAGAAACTATAAAATATAGTGTCTAATGCTCGTACAATATTTTGGAAAGCAGTCACAATACTTAATTTTGCTTTCTGGAATATAAGGAAATATTTTTCAGCTAAGAAAAGACCATAATCAATCCATTGTATTGTGTTTCGGAAAAAAACAGAAGAAAATAAAAGTGCAGGTCAAAGTTTCTGTTTCTTATCTATTCTTTCCCTCTTTTTATGTTTGCTTAATATTTTAATTTAGTTACTTTTGAATTGCTCACACTTGCTGTTTTTGTAGATGCATGAAAAGGCCCACATCCTTCCTCAAAGCATCATTTAAACAAATACCTTTAAAAATGGACATTAATATTCTCAGCTGGGTAGCCACGAAGCTATATGTGGGCAAGAACTGACATGCCCCAGTGATGACCAACAATTTAACCTCTCTTACAAGAGCATGTAGTGACAGGACAAGGGGCAATGGCTTAAAACTGAAAGAGAGTAAGTTTAAATAATATACTAGGAAGAAAATCTTCACTGAGGGTGAGGGTGTGAGGCACTGGCCCAGGTTACCCAGAGAAGTTGCGGATGCTCCATCCCTGCAAATGTTCAAGGCCAGGCAGGATTGCTCTGAGTAATCTGGTTATGTGGAAGGTGTCCCTGTCCATGGCAGGGGGGTTGGAATTACATGGTCTTTAAGATCCCTTCCAGCCTTTAACATTCTATGATTTTCTCCAGTTCTAGGAGTGCTATGTATTTTCTGACTGAAGTAAAAATTTATTTTGTATTTTCATTACTCCATAAAATTGAAATCATGAATATGCGAGTGTCATTGATGGCATCCATCCTAAAACAGAGAAGAATATGGGATTTTATCAACATTAAAAACACCACCATTAAAACCACCCCAGCATTATACATACCAGGACCTGATGGAGTATCTTCTGTATGAAATGGTTAAAATTTGTTGAAAAAAATAAGCACTTCACAAAAATATTAAATTCCATATTAGCTCAGCATCAAGTTGCAGTTCTTGTGTTGGGTTGAGAGTGAACAGACCTGTTTTGCAATGAACAGGTTGTCTTGCAACACAGTGTACTCCTAGAAATTTTCTTCTTCTTTGAGAATGAGCCTGTAGCATTTTCTGAACTTGAGAGGCTGTTTCCTGTGCTAATCAAGGCAGCTGACAAACCCTTCAGCATACTTGGATCAGTGTGGGTTTCTCCAAGTTTTTTCTTTGCCCTGTACACCCTTAGGCACAAATTGACAGATTTCTGGTTTTTTTTTTTGTTTTTTTGTTTTTTTTTTTTACCAGCTGCTGAGATGGTTTGCAAGAGACACGTAACCAGATGAAAAGGCTTGTTAGTCTGAGACATCAAATTCAGACAACTGATAAATTTCCTTTTAACCTTTTCATTGTGAATTGTATTTTTACCTGTTTTTAAAATAATTTGTGATACCTGTTCTGCAGCAGCATAAGCACTTTCATCATGATTAATTGGGATGCTTGCTGTGAAACAGGACAGTTCCTATATGTGGCTGGTCTTAGAGATGTCACCACAGCTGGGAAAAAAGAGCTCCCTAGGAGAAGAGTTTTTCTGTATGCCTGTTAATGACCAGTGAGGTAAATTTTGAAGATGACACATAAAGTGGGAGACAGGAAAGAAGTAAAAGGTGTTCCCTGATAACACAAGTGTATAATGGGCATTTTTGTCTGCTTGGTGAGTCTAAGTAATCAAGGCCTACCTGCCAGTTAACCTTTCTTGAAGGAGCAAATTGCTCCTGAAGAAAAGCAGGGCATATACCGCTTTTGTATGGCTTTCTGGGTAACAGAATTAACCAGCATTCAAATTGGTGAACAAAACAAGCAGAACGGTGCTTACACTTTTTAGATGAAATTTAATGTCTCTGTTTACTTAGAATCATGGAGGCCTTCCCAGCCTTAGTTATTCTGTGATTGTAAGATCAAGTCCATTAACCAGCACTGCGGAATCCACCACTAAACCATGTCCCTAAGTACCACAAACTACATGTTTTTTGAACACTTCAGGTGACTTCACCACTTCTCTGGGCAGCCTGTTCCAATGCTTCACTACCCTTTCAGTGAAGACATTTTTCCTAATAGTGAATCTAAACCTCCCCTGACACAATGTCCTCTTGTCTTGTCTGTTGTTACATGGGAAAAAAGATGGACACACACCTGTGTACACCCTCCTTTCAGGTGGTAGTAGAGAGCAATTCCCTGATTCTCCTTTTCTCCAGGCTCAATAACCCCAGGTACCTGAGGTGCTCCTTGTAAGACTGGTGCTCCAAATTAATTTCCAGAATTATATTGTAGTTCTTTATCCCGTTCTGCACAAGTTTTCATTGGGTTCATAGTGCTTTACTGGGCTGCAGTACATTATTCCCTAAACAGTTTAGTGATGGATATGCTAGGGAGGAGGAGGGTAATGAAGAGCCTGCATAGTGGCAGCTATGGGCTCCTATGTCAAAAATAATTTTATTATATTCTCTCTTAGTCATGTAATGTGTGCTTCTGCATTTTTCAGGTATTAGGTGTTCACAAATCATTGGGCAAAATGAGTATTGGAATGACTTTTATGGTAATTTTAAGAAAAATTTTCCAAGCAAATACAGTTAGTTTGTACAATTAAAGGGTCTATTTGTCTGCCAGGCTCTTTTCCCCTAATATTTTCTAAACATGTCAGCTAATTTCAAATTTATAGGAAGTAGAAATTCATTACTTAATGTCTTCTTAGCATTTTGTGGTAGTGACAAGGTAAAAGTATGCTTGAAGTCAGGTGTTTGGGAAAGAGTCATAATACTCCTTAGTCTTCTGGAAATGCTGGTACCTGGAAAAACTTTTGTCTCCCATGGAACTGATCCCAGTCTTTTCCACACTAATAATACAATGAGGTTCACTGGGCTTGAGAAATGAACTCTTGAGTCTGGCAGAGACTTCTATGCCAGTTTTTCTATCCCCTGGACTAAGACTGCCTTGAAAGTGGGTGTCATTGCTTTGACTTCTAATGATGAAAAGCCATCCATGGGAGCTGAGAATACATTTGGTTTACGATATGCTGCTATTGTAACTGCAGGACTTTGGGATTAAGAAAAAGAAACTCATCTTTTTGACATGGTGAAAAAATGATACTGGGCCATTTAGGCCAGTGGAGGGGGGGTCTTGTAGCCTGCTGGAGTTAGGAATATAATATGAATATCCACTTTTTTAAGACCCCAGCAAGGTTTCAGACTTATCCTGGACTGCAACAAGCAGCTATGTAGATTCATCACAATCAGGTTTCTCTGTTATTGGGAGCTTCTCAGGTTGCTTGTTTCCTGGCAGCACTCCTGCTTATTCTGGATTCAATTTCATATAGCTGGTATTTGTTAGTGATCCCATCTGTGACGCTTTTTTTTTTTTTTTTCCCAGTTGAATAAGAAGCAAAGGTTCTTCTGGCGAAAAAAGGGATGCTTTTCATCACTGATTTTTAGATGTATGCCAGGAGCATAGGCTGTACTCATATTATTTGAAAACATTATCCTGAGCCCCTTTTTTCCCCCTTGACAAGATAACAGGCTTTGATGTAGTGGGTTGCAGACAGGTTCAAACATGTCTTCTTCACCTTTTAAAATTGATTTCTAGAAATGTTGTTAGAGGAATCAAAGGATATTTGCAGGAAATGAAACAAGTCTCCTTGACATCAGTATGTTTTAATTTAGTTCTGTGGTCTGGAAAAGTAAAACAAGTATTCTTAAGGCAACGTGACAAATCTGTGAAAAACATTCATCTTGTTTGCCAGAGTATCAGTTGTGATACCGCTCTAGGATGAGGTTTAGTTCCTTGTGTCAAATAACCCAGAATAATGACATCATATTACTTGATGTTAATGTGGTTTGTTTCTTAGGAATACAAGTTCACTTGAAATTTCCTTGGTTGCCATAAAGTGTCCTATTTCCAGGCAGGACTGAGGTTTCCTGCTTTTTGTTGAATAGTTTGTAGATGCTTGGTTTATATCGAGTTGTAAGAATGTCCCTAATCTTGCTTCAGTTGCCAAAGCTCTTGCATAAGTAAATCGAAGCTGAGAACACTCAGGGTCATTTAAAAAAATCCTAGTATATAGCTTGTTAGTACTTCTCATGGGGTTACTGGACTGGTTTCTGCATTTTTGGGGTGTTTCATTAAATGGAACAGGCAGGCCCAAGCATTGGTTCCCTATTCGCATGTCCCTGTCATGTCTGCAGATCAGTAGGTGAGCAGCCAGTATTTAGACATGGCCTGAAGTGCAGTATGGGTGAGGAAAACCTACTGAGTGTGAGCATGAGTGTGTTCTGTCTAATCCATTGAAAACTCAAATGCAGAAAAATCCACAGGAGGCTGTGCAATAAAACCTCCACAGACTGTTAAAATATCTTTAATTTTACACATTTTCTTAATTTTAGCTTCGTTTGTTTTCACTGCATGTTTACAAGTGTGTTAATTCAGATTGCTGCATGAGCCATATATTTTTAGATAACGCTGACAATTTATCCTGAAGAGGCGGTACAGGAAGGTTGATCATCTTTTTAGTGTGTGCTACTGCTCCTCTGGAGCAAGGATGTGTTTGTAAAGACTTCTAAGTGGAGGCTTAAAGCCAAAATGTGCTTTCCAGTGCATTTGTGAGTGAAGGCTTACGTACCTTTCTGCTGTTCAGATATCACTAGCTTAGTCCTTCAATTTAAATACCAGTTTGTCAAAAAGTTCTTTGTAACTGTTGCTGTCAGTCTCAAGTAAGATAAATTATATGTATTGCAACTGAAGCAGAGGAGTCATCTTCCATTGTGATAGGAAATAGTGTGATCTTTGGATCGAGGGAAATCCTGATAACGCACAGTAAATCTCTGAAAACCATTAATCTTGACATTTGGCTTAATTTGTATGTTGGCTGCATAGTCTTAATGAGCACCTGGATGCAACTTTTCTGTAAATTAAATCTTCAGTGAAACAATGGATTTTTAAGAGAATCTCATTGTAGACAGGTGGACATAATAGTTTTTGTCAGCAGTGAATGTTTTGTTTCCTTCTTCTGTGCATTTTTAACAGTTATGAATAAAAACTTTAACTATTTGTTTTATGCATAAAAATACACTCAGTATTTTCCTGTCTGTATAGCAGTCAGAGCTGTTCTTTGCTGACAGAGCAGACTAGGAAGCAAAGGTCATACTCTGAGACTCTAAAATCTCTCCCACCTCTCAGCTGCAAATTCCTTGCATTTACCTGGGGTTTCATCATCATCTCTTCTGATCTTCATTTTTTTCTGATCTTTCAGTTTTCAGATACAGATGATTTTCTGAAGTCACATCCTAAATGAAAACTACTATTTTGATGTTTTATAGACTCCTTTCAAATACTTTGATAACTGTCTGAGCAGAGATTATCAGCTCATTAGTTTTTATTGCTAACTGGAAAACCAGGAGAGGTCAGTGAGAAGCCTGAACTTCAAACAAAATTTTATACTGGTTCTTAACTTCAGTACATAGCATCTTTTCATAATTTTCAATATTGTGAATTTCTAGCCATCAGTCTTATTCTGCAGCTTTTCTACCTCACAGTACAGAAAAATCTGAAAAAGGCTAAATAAGAGCAGCAAGGAAAAAAATGCCTGCTGGTTTATGTCGCTCTCTTCCTCTGAGGACAGAATAGCAGACATTATTATTACTAATAAGTTCTAGTACTGAAGAGAGTGAAAACAAAATTCCCAGAAACTGTGAAGAGACAGAAAAGCTTCCTTTTGGCTGGTTACTCCAGCTGAGTAGAGTAACCCACTCAAGCATGCCAGATAGTCAGGGACAGGTAATGAATATGTCACTGGTGGACTTACCCACAATTTCATTGATTGATTCATCCTTCACCCCTGCGTATCTGTTCCACACCACACAATATGTAGCACAGCAATGATGTTTTCTCTTCAGATTAATCTCTGAGAACACTTCAATGTGTCCTGAAGTGTTTTGTTGAATAAACTTTGACACAGTAGAAACTACAAAAATCTTTGGCAGAAATCTGCTTTCCTTTTCTTACGTGTCATAGCAACACAGATTTCTAGGGTGTTAAATTCAAGGACACCTAGAGATATATTCACAGATTAATACGGTTGTGATGTTTTTGTTGTTTTTTGCTTATTTTTTACTTGTCTGACTAAATCTTCATGCTCTCTATTTCTTTTTATGACGAGTCTCATTCTCAGATGAAAGAAACCCAGGATTAACTAAAAATTATTTCAATGATTTTCACGTTTGCCTTTCATCCGACTGGTGACATATTCATAATACTGTTTAAGCTACTCTGAAGGTATGAGGTAAGAAGGGAGAAATGTACTGGGAAGAGCTATTTAGTGAACTGCACCCCGTAGTTAAAGCAATACTGCTGCCAACAGCAAACTTCCAATGCAGCCTATGGAGGTTAACTCCCCAAAGGTTTGACTTCAGAGACACTTTTGAAAGAGCTTTAGTCTTTAAAATCTTACCCAGTAGCTTGTTCTCTTTTCAACAATTCGGTAAAAAATATATTAAATCAGTGTTGCAGTTGTTTGGTTCCTTTAACAGTCTTTCTGTAATCCTAATGATAGTCTTTTTTTTTGTTCCAAAGCAAGAAAAAACCTGTATCTTGAAGCTAACATTGTTGTCACTCTTTAACTGTTACCAGTAACTTTATTTAGTAAGTCATCACATTCAAAATGCATCCCAGATAATTTCTTTATACTGCACTTGCTGATGCTGACCTTTAGATTGCTGTTGGTTATTTTTACTGAGGCGAGAAAGACTCCATCAATTTCCTGCAGCAGATTTCATCGTAAATAGTTTCCTGTTTTTTTTTTATTGTGGTTGCTATATAGCTCGAATTACGTGGGGTAGTGTATCAGTGATATGGGAGTTGTCCTGGGGTGACTTTATGGTGCTTGTATCCCCAGTTGTCTGTTCTGTTGGTGTTGAATATGAAATTCTGCAGCTTTAAGGCTGGTTCCAGGAGTGAAGGGGGAGAGAAGAGGTGCAGAGTTTGTTATCAGAGACTGCACTTGCTCCCATGCATCCTTCACACAGACTGGGTTGTCTGCAGTGGGCAGTGGGAAAGAGCTCTCTTTGGCTTTTGGTTAGTTTTTAAGTAGCTGAGGCAGAGAAGTTCTCTGGACTGTTTTTTTGTTTTTGTTTTTGTTTTTTGGTTTTTTTTTTTATTACTTTTTCTTGGAATTGTTTGAGCCTGCTCTGGACTGAAAACCTAGAAGAGCACCAGTAGCTGGCACCTGTGGCCCAGCAGGCCTGGCCTGGGCCGTGGAATTTCCCAGCGCTGGAGGGCTGAGAACAGACTGAGTGAGCCAGGCTGCAACCCATGGAGGGGACTTTTCTGAATCTGCCATCTTTTCAGAGCAGAGAGATGTTTTGTTGTTTGATATTGTTCATTTTTGTGCTGGGAAGTGCTTTGCCTGTTAAATAAACAGGTTTTTTCCGCTTCTCTCCAACAAAATCTTTTCCCAAACCAATTAGGGGAGAGGTCACTTAAATTTGTTTTCTGGAGGAACTCCTTTGGAAGTTTTCTTCCAAATGTGCCGTAAACCAGGACAGGAGTGTATTCAGCAACTGAACTAGAGTTATATGGACCTCTGTCTTTAGGAACTACTTGGCAATCAGACTTACAACATTCCATGGAGAGGTGTGCATCTGAGCAGATGTTGTTCATAAATTTAGTAAGAACAAATATTTCCATTTAAAGACTTTTCTAGTTATTTAATTCTACTAGTATCCTCTTTATAGCTTTTTAAATCTATACTGATGTAGGCACAGGTCAGTGGATGGATACATTAGGTAATTATTTTTCTACCAATAGTATAATTTGGCGTACCTCTGCAAGCTGCTGATTACATGATGGGTAGAGCCAAAGTATCAGTAAAAATCAGTTGCCAGTATAGAGAGGGGATGGAAATCTTAAGTTTTTGCATACTTGATTTTTCTCCTTTGTTTTCTTGTTAATTCTCTTTGGTTTTCATTTAATTAGAAATAGAAAGTTACTTAGATCTTTAATTATTTTCTACCTATATTAGTACATTTTGTTAAAAAAGTTTGCTAAAGATACAGAGCTTATGCAATCATGCTGTTTCTGTCTTCTAACTTTTCCACAACAACATTTAAATCTTTTGGATAAGTTTCAGAAATTTGACAGACAAGGATAAGTCTGAATTTTTTTGCATTTATAGAATCTTAGGATAGTTCATATGTCAAGGGGCCTTGGGAAATCTCTAGTGCAACCTCCTGCTCCAAGCAGGGTCAGCCAAGGGTTCAGACCAGATTATTCAGGGATTTGTCCACGTGGACCATGAAATCCTCCAATGAAGGAGATGATATATCTGGGCAACCCGCAGCACTGCTGGACTGTGTGGAGAAAACTTTTCCTTATAAACAGGACAAACCTCTCTATTTTCACCTTTTCCCTGTTTACTGTCATCTCCGTGTCACTCTCCTGTGAAGAGTGTGACTCTGGGAACATCAGCATTGCTGAGCTGCTGTTAATCCCTCAGACCTGTCTCTTAACCACAATAAACAGGCCCAGTTCTCTCAGCCTCTTCTCACAGGGCAAGTGCTCTAGCCCTGACCATGAGTGGCCTCCACTGACCTTGCTCAACCTTGTCAATGTCTTTCCTGTTCTGGGGAGGAGAGGGAAGTCTGGCCCCAGGGTTACACACACATACAGTCTAATGAGTACCTACTAAAGGATGTGGTCACTTTTCTACGTCTTCTCTGTGTTCTATGCAACATGCAGCCTCATAGATGGTAATGGCCATGAAGTCCAAGGATAAAAAATATCTACATTATGAATTAAACTTTAAATGTACGCTGTGTCTTCAGACATGCCCAAGTTGAAAAGACCTTCAGTGCCTTATGGGATGGAATCTAATCATAAGGGAAGAATCTGAAAAAGGCTTGATTTTATCAATATGAATGCTTTCAGCAGTTCCCCTGTATAATTATATCCTATACATAAAAGTATTTTTTTGATTCTTTCCCCTCCTGAAAAACACTAAATGCCCATTTTTGTTCCTTCTCATACTGTGCCTGATTTTGCATGTCTCTGCCATTACTTTTTGACTTGTCTTTCAGAATTCTTTCTGAGCATTATTTTGCTAGCCACTTTTCTTGCTGGAGAGCTGAGGTGATTCAGCTCGAGTTAATACAGTTACAAAGCCTCAGTTTGTATTTGTCTACAACAGATGACATAAGCATGTAGATCTGACCCACAATTATCTAACAGGTATTAAATTCTTCAGTGGGAGAGGTCTTGCCTTACTTGTATCTGATGTAATAAGAATTATTCCGTTATCCTCCCTGAATCATCCCAACTAGCTGTGTGACTTAATGAGTATGTGTACATAAAGTAAAGGAATGTTGTTAATACAATGCATGGATGTGTTTCTGGGTGAATATAGTGAACCATTGGCTAATTCTTCAGTGCTCATGGCTGGTTGTACTGTCCTTATAACCCCTCCCAACTACTGTTAGACACTCAGTGTTTCTACTTTTAAATTACCAAATCTTAGGGGTTTGGATGTCTTTTTTATTACTGGAAACCTCTGAGGATGTTCCCTTCTTGTGAATTAACTTCATTTTAATTTATTCAACTATTGAGCCATCTGGTTTTTTTTTTCCATGACTCAAAATCCAATAGCCCTACTTTCAATTAAAATGCCTACTTTCAATGCAATGCCTTGGACAGAAAGTGAGCCTTCGTGTATATTTTCAGTATCTTCTGTTTCTAAAAAAATTCTGGGAGTTTTTGTTAACACTGTTCTAGGTATTCAGAGTTCCAACTGTGTATATTTTTTAATGAACCTTAAATTAAAAATTTTCTCTCTAAATTACAGTTGTCAGTGATTTAGAGATTGCTATTTTTCACTGGCATTGTCTTATTCTTCCTCTTGCAGTTCAAACATTCTTTCATTAACCTGCAGAAAAAGCGTACTTCTTTGAGTGCTAGATAAGTTTGATATACCTAATAGTACATGCATGCAAGAAGTTGGTGATACTCCCATTCTGGAAGTCATTCCCATTAATAGAAACATGATTGTTTCAGAGGGCGTGACCTTGTTAACTGCAGTCCATGATTCTTGATCGAAGCGGTGCCAGTACTTCAAACGCAAAGGCAAGAAAAGCAGATAGGCTGCAGAATTCTTTTAAGTGGGAGGCAAATGTTGACAGCAGAAAGGATTGTGTAGATTTAATTTTTTTGGTGGGTTGGACTGACTGACAAGAAGAACATTATTTTTTGAAGAGTTTTGACATGACTCTTAAGTGTAGCAAAAGGATGTTTTTACTCTGGGATGCCTAATTTTAATAGAAAAAATATATTCATTAGAGAAGTTTTGTAATAGGTGTCAAGGACTTTGAAGAGAAATGTAATTAACATAATTTTATTGGCACTGTAAGAATAATTCAGAGAATACTGAAAAAGAGCTACTAACTTAGCTTTTCATTTTATAAATCCATGAAGGAAAAAAGAAGCTACTCCCCTCAACAGAAATCCACGTAGAAGGGCTGACAATATTTCCAGAACTTCGCAATTCAAAGTCTGGAGACAGATCAAGATATATTTCCATAGGGAATATTATCACTAAAAAAGATATAGGTAGAAATGTCTTTTGTCTCTGATACTTCTCTAGTGGGGGGCTCTTTTTGAATGACTGAAATATGCATGTTTTCTTCCAAGAGGGATGAGAGATGTGTTATAACAAGCAAGTGCAAGATTGTGGCTGGCGGTGACCTCTTTTATGACTTGAGATCACTCACTGCACACATTAAAGGCGGTCTGTGAATTCTTGCTCTGTGGGCTGAGCATGCAGGGCGTGAAAGAGGACTTGAACGCAGGTTGATTTTCTGAGTTCCAAGGTTGTTTATTTTATCTATGGAATTTTCTCTCTAGCTTACAGCAGTCTGCTCTGCATATCATTCAAGGCTCTTCTCCCGCCCTCAGGGGCTGGAGTTATCTTTTATACCCTAAATGACGTATACAGTAATTTCACGATTATAAGCTACACTGAGTATAAGCTGCACTTCCTAGTGTCAGCAACTTTTCATTATTTGTCCATATATAAACCGCATCTGATTATAAGCCGCAATACAGGGTGTGATGAAAGGTATCTGTTCTATCACCATCTGTTGAGGGTGGGGGCAGTGATCCTTATCTCCGCAGCAGATATTCTGCTAATGGGCCATCCATTGAAACCAGGCAAGGCATTGTTCTTTATCTTTTCACAACCCATCCTTCCTCCAGCCAGTCATTTTCTGCTAATGGCCATTGAGTCCCACTGTGTGACTGATAAAATTACTGCATCCCATTGGAAATTGCTCCAGCCAGGGGGAAGAGCCCAACATTTCTTACCAAAATAAAAACAGAGGTTTTGGGACACTAAGGTAGTTCCTTTCTCCACTGGATTCCAGGGGAAAACCAGATTTATCCACATCACCACCGGACCTTTAGAGGGAAACTGCACCTTCTACAGGAGCACTGCT
>PYHW01010164.1:5145119-5174553 GCA_013186435.1 Turdus rufiventris
GCAGCTCTCCGGCAGGGGAGGGGGAGGTGAGCCGAGCTGAGCTGGGCCGGTGCAGCTCTCCGGTGGGGGAGGCAGAGCTGAGCTGGGCTGGGGCAGCTCTGCGGCAGCGGTGGGGTGCTGGGCCGAGCCCTCACAGCCCTGAACCAGTAAAACCCCACATTGCCGTGATTCTGTTACTAATTGGCCACTTTGTGAAAGTTGCACGGGGATCCTCGCTGCGAACGACAGAGTGTCTTATAATTGTGTGCGGCTTGTGTATGAACAAAGAACAAAATGTTGCCGACACCTGGAGGATGTGGCTTATAGTCAGTGCAGCTTGTGATTGTGAAATTACTGTAATTGTAAATTGACTCTTTACTGCTGCATTGTGAGAAGAGCGGTCAAAGGAGAAGATACTCTGGGGGATGTCTGGGGTAAAGCATGAGAAAATAGGTGTGGAAGGACAAGAAATTTCCTAATAAGTCATTGATGTCTTTGGTACCGGATTGTGGAAATCCAATACAGGGAGAAAGCCCCCATACAAAATGTTCAATACCCCATTTTTACACAAAGTGGGTACCATAGGAAAGAATGACAAAAGCACTGGCGTTTCATGCCTGTTATCCTCCTAACCTCAAAGGGCCTTTCAAGAGTGTCTTCAGATTTTCAGATGCATTTTGTGATGGAAAATAGATCCTTGACCCCAGACTTGAGTATTGGACATGACTTTATTTTTGCAATTGTTAGTAGGGGCTGTTTTTTCTGAAGTAATATAATTGCTGACACTGGTAGCAGGGCTTACAGTTCTTCCCTTGTTGGTAGGGTGCACTGCCAGGCTTGTGCCCAGCATGACTGTGGGACCTCCATGGGCACTGGCTCCTTGCCACCTATGGTTCAGTGAAAGAAATCTGGCGCCCCCGCTGATGGCGCTCACTCCACCTCGAGGAGGTTGGGATGTCCCCTTCGGGTCTTAGAGCTTGTCCCTCCTCGTGTTCCATCCTCCTTCTATTCTCCTGCTGTGTTTGGTGCCGTGTGCTGCGGCACCTCCCCCGGGATTGGCCTGTCATCTGTGGCTTGATGAAAGAAACTTGGCATCCTTGCTGAAGGCGCTCACTCCTCCTTAAAGGCTGTCTCTCATAGCATTCCATCCTCCTTGGATTCCCCTGAAGGGTCACTGTGCTGCGGAACCTCCTTGGGGTTCGGCTCCTTGTCACCAGCGGTTCTCTGTAACAAACCCGTTGCCGCTGCTGTTGGCGCCTGCTTCTCTCTGAAGAGGCACGCATGTACCAGTCATGCCTTAGAGCTCGTCCCTCATCGTGTTCCATCTTCTTTAGATACTCCCTCAGTCTTTGGCTGGTTGAGCTTCGTGACCTCTGCCGGGATCGGCTCCTTATTGCCCTCGGTTCTATGAATGAAACCCGGTATTCTTGCTGACGGCGCTTACGCCTCCTTGCGAGGGCACAGACCTTGGTCCTTGGATCTCGGTTCTTGTCACGAGCAGTGTTTTGAGCCCTGCTCTGCTGCTGTCTCCTGCTGCTTGAGCGGTTGTAGCCTTGGGCCTGCTGGACCCTGGTGCGGCCATTGTGATGCCTCCTTGGACACCTGTTTCTGCTCTTCTCTTGGGTCCTGCCGCGGCTGCCCCTACAGCTGCCACCACGACTACCACCATGGCTGCCACCACGGCTACCACAACAGCTTCTGCTGTAAGACTTGCCATGCTGGCGTCCTGAGGAATGATGCTGACATCTTTCTGCAGAGCAGGACCCAGCTCGCTCTCCTAGAGTGTGGCTGGCAGAGCTGATGGACTCCCTGATGGACTGCACCTCAGAGTTAATGTCTCCCACCGTGTGGAATGCATCTTGGAAAAGTGATTGATGTATCGCGCCATCCACTCTCTTGTGGAACCACTCCACCATGCAGTAAAAACAGAAAGGGTGCCGACGCCAGCTCACAGAGGCTCGGTCATTCATGGGAGCCCGGCAGATTGGGCACCTTAAATTCTCTGAAGCACCTGGACGTGCATCCTGGGACACCTGGCTGGTGTTGGTAGCAGGGGAAGAGGCTCCGCTTTCTGCCAAGTCTTCCTCTGAGGCCATTTTGCTCTGCAAACCAAAGAGATAACCTGATGTTCCCTGGTGCTGGGGACACAGTCTGCAGCCAGCAGCAAAGCTGCTGAAGTCAAGCGTTAAAGAACTGCCTACTCTGCCTCAGGACAGCCCTTAGGTTGGCCAGGGGCCATCCTGTGGCAGATGAGCGACACTGGGGTGTCTTGGCATGTTCTGACTCTTGAAGCAGGATGGTAACCTCTGATGGTAACTGACCTTTCTGATATGTACAGGTAGAAGCTGGGAAGCTGGGAAAGGGATTTATGGCCTCTCAGCAACTGCAGCCAGAGCCTGAGTGCATGGCAGATTGGGACTAGCACCCCAGGTCCTGTCAGTGTCCTTGCTCAGAAGATCTCTGTGCCCTCAGAAAGCACACAATGGGATGGGGGTCCTTTTTCCTCCCATCTCCAGATGTCTGTCCCCACTGGAGGAGGCCAGACACTGTAGCCTTTCAGGGCTTCCATAAGCGTCCAAAAGGGTTGGTGACACAGGTGTCACAATGACTCCCTGGTGACATCATGGGGCTTTCAGTGACTGCACCCAGAAGACACAAACTCCAGCCCCAAGGAATGAAAACTTTCAAGATGGCTTATCTCACGTGACTGCTCCACTGTCAAGAAAAATCCTAATACCATATTTTTCATATACATTCACGGGTTTTTACTGATCATCTCCAGATGTTTTGTTTTAGAAAGAAACCATCTCAGGGCAGTTCTTACACCTCCGTCAACTTTGCAGGTCAGAAGAAGTGATACTCCACTGAAGCATTCTGTCCAATGTGTGGCTCCCAAGCATAAGTAGAGCTGGACATACTGGACAGTGTCAAGTAAGGGTTCACAAGGATGATGAAGGGTCTAGAGCATCTCTCCTAAAAGGAGAAGGCTGAGTGCTGCCTCCAGACTGTTCAATTTGGAGGACACTCCATAGGGGGTCTTTTCCAATGTACAGCAATAACTGAAGGGAAGGTACAAAGACGACAGAGCCAGGCTCTTTTCAGGGGTGCCCTGAATCCAGAACTTCCCTCTGAATAGTGTGGACTCTCCCTCCTTGGAGATGATACTCAAAAGCTGTCTGGCTGTGGTCATGGGCTAGTTGCCACTGCTCCCTGGCAGGAAACCTGATGTCCCCAGTGTCCCTGCTGTCTTTGCTGTAGTTCTGGGCTTACAGCGTGGCCCTCATCATAATCCATTGTCATTTGCTTCTCTGTGTTTGACCTTAAGTGCTACAGGATCTCTCCTGAAATGGGCTCCCTGTTGCCTTTCATTCTCTGGAGGAAACTCAACTCCCCACTGCTGTTTCTTGTGCCTCCCATATTAAGCTGAGATTGGCTCTTCTGGGTTTAGAGCTCAGCCCTCATCATGGCGTGAAACCAATTCTAGTGCCACATCTTGTCTCAGTCTTGGTAGATCAATAAACTCTTGTTCACCTAAATCTGATAAGCCCAGCTGAAGTAGTCTTTCATTAACTTCAGCAAAGAAGCCACTTTCATTCCAAAATTTCCATGTACTCTCAGTCAAAAACAAAGCACAAGACTGGGACTGGTTGCAAGGCCCGATAGACAATTCAAAGGGGAGCATTTTGTCCAAACCTTTAGTACCCATCCCTACTGATCGTACAGATTTTGAGGACTCTTCAGCTTTCCAGAGGAAAGAGTTTAGTTGGTTATAAAGTCAATGGCACCCTGGCCTGTATCAGCAATAGGGTGGCCAGCAGGAGCAGGGCAGGGATTGTCTCCCGTTACTCAGCTCTGGTGAGGTTGTGCCTTGAGTGCTGTGTCCAGTTCTGGGCCCCCTCACAAAGACATTGAGGGGGTGGAGCGTGTCCAAAGAATGGCAGCGGAGCTGTGGGAAGGTCTGGTGCGGATATATGACAAGGAGCAGCGGAGGAGTTGTGGTTGTTTAGCATGGAGGAAAGGAGGCTGGGGGGGCTCATTGCTCTCTTCAGCCACCTGAAAGGAGGTTGTGGAGGTTGTCGTCAAGTGGGGGTTGGTTACTTCTCCTGGGCAAATAAGTAGTGACAGACTGATAAGATAGCCTCAGGCTGTGGCAGGGCAAGTTCATGTTGGACAAGAGGAACCATATCTTCACAAAAACGGCTATCAAGCATTGGAACAGATTACACAGGGATGTGGTAAATTACTGTCCCTGGAAGTATTTAAAAGACATGTAGATGTAGCACTTAGGGATGCGGTTTAGTAGTGGACTTGGCAGAAGTCAATTAACAGCTGGACTTGATCACCTTAAAGGTCTTTTCCAATTTAAACTTCCGTGGTTCTAGTATAGGACATGTAGATTGACTTTCCCCACCTGCCTTTTAGAATTACCTAATTTAGTACAGCATGCACAATACATTTGGGAAATTCCTTGATTTCATTTAGTACTTACCATACTTGCAACACTTTTCCCTCTTTATGCACCTTTGTCTCTCCTCTCTCTACCCCCACAGCACAACCTTTTGTATAATTGCATTGGATCTATTTTCAAAGAGCTTTTTATCTATTAAACCTGTCCAAAATGAGTGTTTTACTTACTTAATTGATGCATGCTGGTTTCCAGATTAATCTTCCACTGAGTGCAACATACAGCATTTTTTTATATGTATTCAAGTATTTTACGATAATGAAATGTTCTTCTGACGCTTTTAGTGATTATAAATAACTTTTTAGTCCTAAATTATTGAGTGTGTATCCCATCTGAGGTCTTTTAGGTGTGTTCTCTGAGAGGTTTTAAAAGAGCTTATGATTGCAACATTAGAGAACTGTCTGCTAGTGTAGGCTTTAAATAAATTAATTGATCTCATAAAAGCAGCACAAACATTTGTTAACAAATCATGACATGGGCTGTCCTTTTCAATACATTTTTTCTTTATGCTTGTTAGAAGTCAGAGAAACTTGTATGTGAATGTTAGAGTGTGTTGTGGGTATGCCACTGTTGCTTTCTGGTTCTTGAAGCAGCATGTTTCTGAGACCCACAGCTGTCCCTTGTCAGCTATAATTCAGTTATAATTAGCTCATTATAAGCATTGCCATTTTCTGTGCTGTCAACAGTGTCACTGCTGCAAAAGCAGCTTTTTCAATAGTACTTGTGCTGGCAGGGAGCTCTCAGGCACTATATAAGATGTTCTTTGCAGGACGATGAATTCAATTATTTATTGTTATCCATTGGTTATAGAGCTTTAGGGAATAAAGAATTCAAAACTATTCTACCTGGGGTTTTTTGTTTGTTTGTTTGTTTGTTTTTGGTTGGTTTTTTTTGTAAATTCTAGGATGTTCTACAAATTAGCAAATATATCTAAAACAATTTTCAATTTTTTAGTGCATTTCTTAATTGAAGATTTTTTTTGAGCAAGAGTTAACTTTTTTCCTTATTTTGTATAACCTTTAACTAATTCAGAAGTAATTGAATGGAAGCTCAGTAACAGCAAGAAGTTTCTTCATTTTTCTAGTATTTGTACTGAAAGTTAGCCATTGCAGTTAGAATCCTGCTTAGTTCTGGCAGGTCACATTTATAAAAAGCATCAAGCTCTGATGATGTTATTCCCATTAAAAGACTGATAGCTGGAATTGTAAGCCTCATTGTTCCTGCTCCTGCTGAGATCATTTGACTTCCCTTTCAGCTGGGGAAGAATTACTTGTGAAGTGTGATCTGTGGACTGTCACCTCTGCCTCTCAGCACTGCTGAGCATCCAGGTTCTTTTAGAGACAGTCCCTGTCATGTGGGTGCAAACAGCACAGGTGCTCAGTGCACAGTCTGGATAGGAAGGTGTAAGTTTAAACTTCCTGAGGATGACAAATACCATGTCACTGATTGTTCTGTTTTGTGATATTTTTCAGAAATGGAAAAATTTCAGGGTTCAGAAGGCAAGAAGGAAGATGAAGAGAAGAAATATCTTGATGTTATCAGCAACAAAAACATAAAGCTGTCAGAGAGAGTTCTGATCCCTGTCAAGCAATATCCAAAGGTACTGTAAATCTAGTCTAACACTTGTTTAATATTTATTAATATAATGATGAAAAAGTTATACACTTCACTATTTTTATTGACTCATAATATGTGGGTTTTGTGATAGTAAAAAAAAAAAAAGAGAAATTAAGCTCCTATTTAAATGTATCTGTTAGCTATTCCTTGTTTTAGCATCTCAGACTTTCTTATTTGTTCTTATTGTTACATACTCTAATGCAGAAAAAGGATTAATTTCTTGAAAAAATTAGCTGCTTGTTGGAAGTTTTGGTTTTTTTTATAACAGAATATTGATTATTTTGGAAATTGGGTGTTTGTTTGGTTTTCTTGTACAGGTTTTTTATTTTACATAAACAGTTATTCTAATAGTATTCATACTGAAATGATAAACATCTCAATTTGTCTCCAGAGTGTTTTTTTTCTTGCTTGCTGGTTTATTATCACATGGTATTTGGTTCACCATTAGCCTTGATTACACTCTGAGGTTTTTGCTTTATACTTTCATCAGAGCAATAAATTACAATTGGTAAAAAGCTCATCAAATGAAAGGTACAACAAAATTGAGATTCAATGATTCCAGCTGACACTTACCTCCTGACTAGTGAATATAAAACTGAGATAATGTAATAGTCCAAATGGTAAAGACTTTAGAAGCTCATACAGTGCTATAAGGAATTACTTTCTTGCTACATAGCCTGAGGTGCTTTGCTTTGATTTGTGGTATTTTGTGTAAATGCTGTAGGTGACCTGAAGTTCTTAGTCAGGATGCAATAGTGCTGTAGCTTCGTAGCAGCAGTGTGATAATCATTCAGAATACTGTTTGATGAGGACAGTAGAATAAAAGACAAACTATTTAAAAGACAAAACCCTATTATCTATCTATTATGTAGCACCTGAATATGATTAAATTAGCTTCATTTACTTTAATGAACATGTCATATTAATGAGTACTAAAAGATATAAGGCATTTTTTACAGCTTTCGAGTTGTGGAGGAAAAGAAATCAGTGTGATGGAAATGAAATACTTATTCGATAGTGCAGAACAATCTCTTGCAAGATTTCTGTAGTTGATTTGCTAACACTATTCTGTGCTTGGCATGGAACTATTCCCAGAACTTCAGGTTTCCTGATACCATTCTAGGAACCATCTTTCAAGGATTGCATGTACACTTTGTATCAAACTGCTGATTGCTGTGATCTAGTGTGTTGTCTTTTCTTGACAAGTGTTTACATTAGTCAGATCAGTACACAGCAATTGCTTCAGCTTGCTTTATAAATAATAAAAATATAGAAAATAATTAAAAGCGGATTAGTTTTATTTATTTGGTAGAGTATGTTAAGAATAGTTGATCAGACTTGTATTTATAAACAGTTAATTACCATGTGATTTCACTTAAGAGTCATTTATATTTGGAAGAATATAATTTTAAATTCATTGCTTGCTGACAAGTTTTTTTTTGGGAAGTGCTGGGTAAGCAGGGTTCTGTAATTCTGCAGAAAGTGTCCAAGTGTGTAAAATTGTGGAAAAAAATAAATCTGCCCAGTTAAAAGCCATCTAAAACAACAGTTTATAGGCTCTCTGTTTAGGAATGAGGGCAACTCTTGGAAGACATTTGCACTTACTGTAACTTCATGTAAAAATGCAAATTGCTTCAAGGGAACCCTTGGCATAAAAATTTATTATGGTCTGTAGGCTAAGCTTCGATGGCAGTTGTAGAGTCAGCAGCAATATTTTAAGGTTTGACCAAGAGTTAAAGCAAAAGGCTTCTAGTGCCTAGATAGCTCTTAAATAAGTTGCAGAATAAGTATTATGAAATTGTTTCTACTCAAGTGTCCACAGTCTGGTGCAGACAACAGGAAAAGAATATGAAAGACTGTGATTAGCAACAACTGTCTTATGTTACCAGCTTGGTAAAGACACGGGTCTCTTTCCTTTGCTTTAAAACAAGGATCTAAAATAGAGACAGGATGTTAGTTGATCCTTTAGCAATTATCTTTTCTGAGATTATTTATCCTAAATACCAGCAGCCCAGGTAAAAACAGCATCTCATTTACACACACTCCACTATGCAGCAGATATTTTTAATGCAGTCTAAATTCCTCTTGAAACAGTGAACAGTGATGCAATGTCTTTGTTAATCCTCCTTTCTGTCCTATAATGCCTTTTTTTTTTTTTTTTTACTTTCATGATATGTGAATTCCAACTAAGACTTTCATGAAAATACCTCAGGGTTTGTTTAAAAAGACTTTGGCACACATCAGTTTGAATGTGTTTTAATTACATCAGATACAAGAAAAGAGTGAGTTATTAAAGAAACAAAAGAAAGAAACAAAAATCTGAAATTACCTTGTTGCTGGAAAACAAAAGTGACCATTTAGATGCTTGATGGGAAGCTTTGTCAATTGCATGGCAATACAGACTTTTGCCATTTACTCACCTGTAGTTTGGATTCTGTTTTCTATAGTTCCTACCTTTTTCTGTGATAACTTGTCAGTTTTATGTAGCACATAAAATAGGAAGTTTTTGTTTGCAAACTTGTCCAGTACACATTAAGTCCAGTAAGTTAAAATGTTGCTGACTTCAGTGAAATTCTGCCCCCATTATTCCTGGCTTCGGCTTAGCTGGATTTCAGCCATTAAGAAATGGCTCTGTTTGTTAATTTCTTTTGCTTTCTATGAATGTAGATACATGAAATGGCTGACAAGTCAAAAATAAATAGTATGTGTATAAAAGTCTTAAAGATTGCAGTGCCTCTGTCTTGGTTTGACCTCAGCCAGCAACTAAACCCCATGCAGATACTCGCTTACTCCTACACCAGTGGGATGGTAGAGAGATGCAATAGTTGACAGTGGGTTGAGACAAGAGACTTTAATAGCTGAAACAAAAGTTTTGCATGGACACAAAGCAAAATCAGGGCAGATATTCAGCCATCTCCAGATAGCAGGGCCCCATCTTGTTTAATGGTGACTTGGGAAGACAAATGCTATCACTCCAAATGTTTCCTCCTTCTCCCACCTTTATATGCTGGGCATGACTGTATGGTTTGGGATATTGCATTGGTATTTGGGGTCAGCTGTATCTCCTCCCAGTTCCTTGAGAACCCCCAGCCTCCTCACAGGTCAAGTGGGATGAGGAACAGAAAATCCTTAACACTGTAAATGCTACTCAGAATATCAAAACCATCTGTATTTTATCAATATTGTTTTCAGCATAAATCCAAAACACAGCCCCAGACATTCAAGAAAGTGATCTCTACCCCAGCCAAAAACAGCACAGCATCTGTTACTATTTTAAAGATTCACTGACAAATATTATTGTATTGTTTTATACTTCATAAACTCATGATTTTAAGCAAATGACTTAGACAAACTCAGCAGTGCTAAAGAGATCATTGTGAAGGGTGAACTTTACTATTGTTATTCTGTCTTTAACATCTAACTCAGACATTTTTATTTAGCATTTTCGTTTTTTTATGTTTTGTTTCTCCCAAACCTGATGGTTGCAATTGTGCTTCCAAAGCAACTGTTGTCATATTAATCATCTGCAGGTGTTTTGTGTGTTTAGTTCACTTTTAGGTAAGATAGCAAGAATAAGATATACTAATATGTCCATTAAGTGGAATGGCAAGAAAATAGAAAATTTCTAAGGGAAGTGGAACCTGGGCTATTAGCGAGCTGAATGAGTAGCCATGAGTTCTCTCTCTGATTTATATTGATTTAATGAAATAAGAACCTTGTTATTGCATAAGGCAGAAGGAACATTTGGTATGTCACTGATCCTATAGATGTTTCAGGAGACTAAAAAAACTCCAACACTTTTATAAGAGGAAAAGGAGCTAAGTATCTATCTACAGAATGGAGATTTTTACTTGCCCTGACAGTATTTTTTTCCTCCTGTATAAGACAAGAAAAGCCTTTATACTTGGCAAGATACTAGAATTTAGACTGATGCCAAACTAAATGCAAAGATTTCCCTGGTTTGTATTTCAACCGAGTTCTTTAACGAGAAGCCTGAACATAGTAAGGCAGAAAATTATTAATGTACATGAATTATGTTGTACTGATATTGATCCTGCAAATAATTGTATAAATAAACAATGCTTTCTCATATATCTTGAAAGATTTCTATCCCTACCGGTTTTAATGAAATAAATGAACATGCTTCTTTGTAACAAAATAATCCTTATAAATACATTGCTTTATAATTGCTTTATAATAATTTATAATAATGTGTGGGTAAATTTCAAAATTCCTTTTTAGTTGAACCCAATTAAATTCTCATATTCAAGTGTAATTGTCACTCAGAATCTCTAATCTACACAACATCAGGAATAAGGGCAAAAACTTCTTTAGGTACTGTGTTTAATCAAGAATTTGTTACTATTAGTGAAATCAAGTATGCGAACACTTGAAGAGAGAAAAGTTGGAAAAGTAGTTAACTTCCGGTATATAAGCCGAGAGAAAAGGCCGAACCTTTCAAACCTCAAATCTCATTCTACTTCTCCAAAATTTTATTGCAAGTAGTGTGATTCTGCTATTTAGTGCAGTTTTTTAGTATTTCCTGTTGTACTCAAGACCCAAAATAGATAGAAATCTTCTGTTCCATTTAATGACAACAGGCATGTGGAAAATCCAAACAAATACTTTTCCTGTACTTTCAGTAAAATACATGAAAAAATACCACTCAAGTTGTTTTTTCCCTCACCTGATCTTTCATCCATCTCTCTACTTAGCTTTTCCAGGTAAGTTCAGGAAATGAACCCTGAGTCTAATGCTTCTAAGGGCTGATGCCAATCTTACAGATCTCTTGAATGGTTACAGGAAATAGCTTTTATTATATAAAAACAATTTCTGTCCCCATTTTCATTAATGCTTTATTTGTTTTCATAGCACTGCTGTTAAAATCAGCTCCCACAGCATTAACTACCTTCTTTATCATGCTGAGAAATGCTGCTTTGTACGGACCTCTTTAAAAATTGTTTCATAAAATTGTTTGTGACTGCAGAGAATAAAGTGTATTCCAGATAGAATTTAGAGATTTGCCTTTCTGTTTCATTTAACTATCCATGGCTGTATAAATCTTTAGCAATGTAATTAAAAAAGCATTAACATAGTTAACATTAGGACTTCTTTCCCCACCTTTGATTGCACGATCATGAAAGATGTCTAACAGGCTATCTTCCCTTAGTTTATACATAAAAATTAAATAGTTCAGCCTTCATCCTTTAATATTTTCTTCCTTAAACTCATTCGTGAAATTACAGGGACACTAAATTGCTGCTTAGTAGTTTACTGGGATTTACTCAGTGCTGTTATAGTGGAATGTGGTATTACCTTCCATATTTCAAGGCAGACTTTTAGAGTAGTTAGAATTTACCATTTCATATTGCAGAGCACTCAAATGCCAAAACTAAGGTAGAGACACTTGATAATTACACTGGTCTTTCTCCAAGGTACTGACAGTCTCAAAAACACAACATCAGAAAATGGAACAAGTAAAAATATGAGCAGGAGAAAGTTGGTAGCTGGTAGCAACTGTGTAAAATACAGACAAGTCCTAGCCATTCCCCTTTGGGAATGCTAGTCATGACTCATGTTTTCCAACCCACCAAAACTCTAATATTCCTCTCTATTCTTCTTTCTTAGTCCTATTTTAGGGGACAAGAAAAATATAATTTGTAACTCCACTTTGATAAAATAAGAGTGAGAGTGGGCAGGAGCTCACCCTGCTTAAACCAATAGCTTTAATCAGGAGCATTATTTCAGTTTAGTGGTACACTGGCTGTTTATGATTGATTGTGGACATATGCTCAACCTACACCCAAAGATATTTGGGGTTTTCTTGGCAATTACAGCAGCATTGTTTCTTTCACTGCTCTTAGTAGTAATGGATGATTTGAGGGCTAAATTTTATATTCAGTATCATCAGTACAAGTTCAGTATTTTCAAAGGAATCTGCTTTTGGAATCTGACGGGAGTTCTGCAAGCAAGTCTGTTGGTAATTTATAATAAGAAATAGAAACCAACCTCACTTCCACTTAACTGTGTTGCTTCTTAAGGACTAAAAATGGTACTGAACAGTAAAAATTACTTTGTGTCTCAATGCAGAGTGAATCATATCTACTAAAGCTTTCAAATTGGACCTATGCTTCATGAGAGCTGTAAAGCAAATTATTGGTTAGAGTGGGATTTTCCACTGTACCCTTGACTTTAGAAGGAGCAGAACTAAGCCAGCAATGTGTACTGATCCAAAAGGTCAAAGCTCACCTATTTGTGATCTGCTTTGGATGACTTGTTACTACTTTTTTTTCTTCAAGCTTTTAAGAGGATCAGTTGCCCGTTACATTGGTTAGCATTTATAACATCAACATCTTAAAGTTGCAGGGCAGTAGAAGAAAACACTTTATGGCAAATTGGTTCTATTGCATGTCTGGGTTTTTCTATGTCCTTAAAAATTCAAGTTTAAAAACTTGTAATGTGTGCATACAATAGGTAGAACATTGTTGTGGTATCAACACTTCTTTTGGCACAAATCCCAAATACAGCACCTTACTGTCTGTTATGAAGAAAATTAACTCCAGTCAACCATATTGAATACAGCTTTTCCATTTGAAATGCTGCTATCATATAGGATGTGAGATTTTACTTATTTTAGCTGTAGTACAAGTTCATATATGTATTTTTAATAATAGTAATGTTTTTAATAAGGAAATACAGTGCAGTATGAATGTCATGCTATTTCTTCGTTACAGTCTTCTTATGTGTTAGCAGAGAATGAAAGAACAGTAAAATGATAACTTTAAGCAAAATAGTAGGGTTGAAAGAGTGTTTTGGAAGCTTGTTAAAGTTGCTATTAAAATTAATATTGGCTTACTTTTAGACATTGAAAAAAGATCCAATATTTAAAGGGGAAAAATGCGTGTCGGATGCTTCAAAATTTCTGCTGCAGGTAGTTGCTGTTCATTTTTTCATATGCCTCCATTATTCTAGTCTAAACTATACAGTGTTTTGTGACTGCAGAATCTATGTGAGCTAATCAGTTCTTCAAAGCAAATGCATTGTTTTGTCATATACAAACACTCCTGAAGTATGTTTTTACCTCTTGACGCTGAAGATTAAATCTATTTTGTGACTCTTCAGGCTTTTTCCTCTGTTCAAGCAGTATTACAAGGTCACTTCAAAGTAGTCATTAGTGTAATTTATAATAACTCTCATCTAATTTTTAAAAATTGCTTATAAAATATTAACACAAGAAATAATACTCTGCCTTGCAATAGACCTAAGGACTAGACAGGAGGTAATACAGCTCATCATAGAACAATTCAGATTTTGGTGGTACCTAAGTACACAAGCAGTTCCTTGAACTTCAGAGCTAAGGAATATTTTTGAGCACATCTATGTCTTTTGCTTAGCTATGAGCTCTGATTTGATGTTTTGCTGTTGGGTGTAATGACAAAAAATTTGTCTTCTATGGGTTTTCAGATCACTTATGACATGAGCATAAGGCACAGCCTTTGCCTCACTTTGAACTCAGTTCTGCTATCCAGCTCTATGTGTGCTCCAATCATCAAAGATCTTACTTGTCTTTGAAATAGCCTTGTCTTTCAAACTGTGTTGAAGTCAAGCTTTCAGGTCAATAGTTACTAGGGAAAAAGACTGCACAAGGTAGATGATCACCTTGCCTTGATTCCCTATGAAAGGCTTGGGATTTACATGGCCCTATGGGTCATGTGTGTCACCTCACATAGAAAGCCAATTACAGCAACAAGGACATACAAGCAGTCTTCTCCAGAGCCTGTATGACCCAAGCAGAGTGAATGTGAATTTTCTGGACTAGTCAGTTCAGTGACAAGGCTTTCCTCCTCTTCAGGTCTGTCCTTTGAATGGTTTTGTAACTCCTTTGCATCGTCATGGATTTTGGTGGCTTTCTCCCTGTTTCTCAAGCTTCCCACATATCATCAGAAAACTTTAAAACATGTTGCTCTATAGAGGAATATGGTAATGAAAGAAATTTATGCTGGAAATGTTCTTAGTTGCTGAGTTGCAGCATTTTAGCCTAGAGTGTTTGACCTCAGCCACCTTCTTTTCCTGTTTTGTTTCTTACTCACATTGAGAAACAAAATAAACAGGTGACACTTTCACATAATGCAAATACAAATTATATGCTCTAATAATGAAGAAATCTATTTTATAAATGTATCTTTTGCATTTTTATTAGAATACATACATATATGTGTGTGTGTGTGTGTGTTTTAATAAGACTTATTTAAAATACGCCTTCCATTTTCAGCCTAAGTAGCATGGTAGTAGCATCAAAATATAAAAATTTTCAGGAGCACAAAGAATCAATTGCAAGCATGTTCACTTGACTGATTTAGATTTTTATTAACAGTGGAGCCACCAATTTATCTGTGATTACCACAGGTGATCTGTGGGTTTTTTTAACTGTTACATATCCATGGTTTGGGATTGTGAGTCAGAAGAGAAATACTACACACTGGGAGGAAACCCTGCAATCCCTCTTTGATTTCAAGAAATGTAGCAATTCATAGTTCTGTCACATATGAGTTCTTAAAAAAAGACAAGGAGGAGACTATTCTTCTGTCACTTTTCCTAGATAGGAAGTCACAGTTTTGTTCCAACTGGACAAATTTAGAACAGGTGACAACTGTAGCAAAAATATGTTTCCATCTACCTTTGGAGATCATAATCCTGCTGTTGAAGTAAGGAGTGGGTAGCACTAAGGTAAATACTGTCACCCATTACTTATTCTACTACCAAAAGTGTACACCATGGCATACATAGCATAATTACACACCATTTGCTCACTAATCACTGTTTTCCAAGCTGATAGACCATCTACTGATGAGAGAAACTCATTGTTTATTGTCTATGTCAACTTAGCAGGAGAGAATTAGATCTTCTTCACCTGATTATTTTTACCCAAGGAACATGTTTCTCAGAAGTAAAATAAATGTAGTGTTAGTTTAGAGTATGTTATTTCTCTGTCATTTATTGAGGGCAAAAAATGATGGGTAGCAGAAAACCAGAAAAAGCCATTTTTTTCTGAAAGAGAACAATTTGTTATTGCTTTTACCAGCAATGAATTCTTACTGTCTTTTCTTTTTTTTCCTTATGTACTGGAAATAATTGTTTCAGATTGTATAGCCTTAGGCTGCTCCTTATCAACTTGCTTTAAATACAGTAATTTCACGACTATAAGGCGCACCACCGGGAGTCGGCAAATTTCGCAACTTTGTACATTATATAAACCGCACCAGACTATAAGGCGCACATTTTTTTTTGAGGAGCTGCGCCGCATGCACCAAAGTAATGAATTACTGGAAGGTGCTCAATTTACAAATATTTTTTCACACATCGGTGTAGCCTTTTTTCACACATCGGTGTAGCCTTTAAACACAGCCCCAGGCGCCCTCCCCGTGCCGCGGGCTTCGGCACTTCCACCTGCCTCCGGCGCCGGCTGGCACGGCTCGCGGCTACCAGCACCCACCGTGCGGCCACACCATGTCCCGGTGTCACCCCACCTAGCTGCCACACCGCATCCTGGCATCCCCCCGCCTGGCAGCCATGCCGAATCCCGGCTCCCCCCGCCTGGCAGCCGCGGCTCCCACAGCTCCCGGCTCTCCCCGTGCGGTTGCAGCTCCCGCGGGTCCCAGCTCGGCTCGCGGCTCATACTTCCGGTTTGGCAAATTTCTGAACTTTGTCCATGTATAAGGCACATCCGGATTATAAGGTGCACTTCTGGGTTCAGACCAAAATTTTAGTCAAAGGGTGTACCTTGTGGTCGTGAAATTACTGTACGTATTTTTATGTTTGAGTGAAAGTAGAATTTGGAAGAAATGGAACTTTTTCTGTGTAAGCTGTAAAACTTAATCTCAGTTACTCACATAGGTACCAGAGAATGTAAATGCAATCTTTATATATAAATAAGAACGTGGATATAATTAAGATGATGTTTTATGACATGTCCCAGCGTGATGCAAGACAGTGATTTTTTGTTTTGGTAATTTTCAGACCCAGGAGTCTGCATTCTCTGTGTAGCATGTCCGGTGAATTGTCCTGTTGCCTAAAATAATCAACACACTTAAGTGGACAGGTTATCTGCAGATTTCCAAGGCATCTGAGTACTTTAACAGATACCAGAAATCACAGCATATTTTTCTAGATAAATGTGTTCACGTATGAAACTAGAAACACTGATGTTTGGTGACTTTATTGCCAGAACATCACCTGACAATTGCTGTTTATGAAACTCTCTTCTTACTCATGGTAGTATTTTGATATTTCCTGAATGGAAACCCGTTTTTTCCAGAAAGCCGTAATATCATGTCTGAGTGGGAAGGTGATGAAGATGGTCATTATATACAGCAACTATTGTGTCTAAACTTTGCAAAAATAAGCACTTTTAAATCCAAGCATATAAATCACCTTTCACGTGGGTTTTGTCTTCCTGAATTGTCTTGCTTTAGGTACAAGTTGTTTGTGATTTACACCATGTATCAGACAAGGGAGTTACAAAATTTAAAAGTAATTTAAAATTCAAGCCATTTTTTCGGAAAATGTCACTAATGAAGCCATTAACAACTGTGTTGTGCACTCCTGTAAGAGAACCTAACTAATGTAGAGCAGAATTATAAACCCTGGAATGAGGGTTTGGTAATGTGAGTGCTGACACTAACAGAACTGTAGCACAGGATTGGTGTCACTGTAATTAGCTCAGTGCTAGTACAAATCGTGTTTTATTATTCTTTTAGCCTCTGAAAGAAGAGATAGTTTATTTCTTTCAAGTATAATTGCATTTGTCACATTTTTTGATATTGCAGAAATCATACAAGCATGAAAAGACAAGACTTGCAGAGCACTTTACATCATGCTGTTTGGAGTATCATTAGAGGGAAGAGATGATGGGGGAAAAGTGGAAAACAAAAACAAAGTTTTCAAGTTTTTGGCAGATATTTTTCCGTCTTTTTTTTTTAAAAGGATTCCTTATCAGAAGAAAGAATGGGATGATGGGTTCAGAAAAGGTGTTGTCTCACAGATATACCAGAAGGATGGCATACAGGGAGGAGGGAATCTCTACAAATCCTCTCATGATTGTTCCCTCAATGAAGAGAGAAAATTCAATATTTTTTTTTCCCCAGGAGCAGATTATCAGAACACGCCATGTCTCTGCAAGGAAGTGTTTTGTTAGGCTCAGGCTCAATCTCACCGACCAAGTGCAGGGAGTCAGTTGTGTCTGCAGGAGCAGAGCTAGGTGCATTAATTCCTCCACAATGCTGAATTTGTCCTCTTAGTCCAAAAGGTGACTCACACTGCTCTAGAATGAAACTGCAGAGATTTTCTTCATATTCAGGATAAAGGATATGTAAACTGGGAAAGGAATGATGGTGGGGCAACCAGTGTGTTCATCTGCTGCTGGTACAAAATTATTGCCTATGTTTCTGTGTCTAATTTTAATTTTCCAAATACAAGGAAGACGCAGACAAATGAGTTCAGAGGAGGATTGCCAGGATCACCAGTGGCTGGACCATGTGCTGTGTGTAGGGAGGCTGAGGGAGCTCGACTGAATAAGTCAGGGGGAAGTTTTGTCTTCAGAGGACCAAAGAGCTGCCTCCCTGTCTGCAGGGAATGTGTTGCGATGCTTCACAGTGGTGCTTCTTAGGGGAATAAGAGGAAGCAGGTGTAGCTTGAAACAGGAGATATTCAGACTGGATAAAAGGAGAAACTTTATCAGCATTTATCAGGAACAGTGAAGCCAAGGAGCAAGATTCCTATAGAGGCTGTACAGATAGATGACGTTCAAATCGTACTTGCTGGCAGCCCATTAAAACAATGTCTTTCAACTGGCTTGCAGGGCTTTTTAGCAGGTTTTCATTTTTTTTTTTTTATCTCTAGTAATCTAGTTGCAATAGCTCTGAGTTCAGTAAGGGATTGCCAACTGAAGACTCAGATTTCTGAGTGGGTTGAGTAACTTCAGTGCTCTCATTTATCTTTGTTGTTAGCACTAAGCAACTAGCGAATTTAGAAGTGATTTAGGTATAACAAGAAGTGCTCACAGGTGTAAAAATACTCCTAGTTCTGTCCAGGATTCCCTGTTACTAAGGTTTTAGATTATGCAGAAACCCAGCATTTGAACCTAGGAAATTAACAAAAGGGGAAACCAACCCCGCCCCCCCCCTTTATTTTTCTCCTCTCACTATCAAAATGTGGCATTCACAACAGAAAGAGGAATTAATAAAAGTGAAACCAGTATAAAGAGCTGTTTATATAGCATAGACTCTATTGCTTTCATGTAAGAACTGGCAGGATAAAACTGCCAAACAAATCACTTCTAATAGCAGATACTCATTGTAATGAAGAAACAAGAGCAGTTTAAAACAATACATTATTTATTCGCATTTTTGAGGTACTAGGAATGCTATAATCTCAAAACACCTTTTCAGTTAGACAAGGAAATGAATGGTAATAACAGGAGGCATCTGTTTGTTTGAACTTTCTATTGCAAATGGTATCACAAAAAATGAATTAACTGGTACCAGAAACATTGATAGCTTTGTTCTGGAGAAGGAGACTCAAAAATAATTTCTGATAAAGCAGTTTGACTTTTTAATTTGTCAGTGAAGAATGTGATCAATCATTGCAGTACTTTGGAAACTAGAAATAATTCTTTGAATGCATTGCCCTGTCATATTTGTCATGTTTGGCTAAAGGTAGTGCTGGAACAGCAGTGGGACAGATCCCTTCACTCCAGTTAGAGACGGATGGAAAAGGAGAGAAGGGATTCTCCTAGAAAGGATTCCCACTCAACTATATCCCTTGCATTCTCCCAAAATCCACATGTGAGCTGACTGTAGGGTGTACAGTTTCAGAGGGAGGCACTCAGTAAAAGAGCATTTTTTTAACTGAGAGCACTTAATGTTGCTTGTAGATTAGTGTTAAAACGTTCTCATCCTTCTAAGACCAGAAGCTTCCTTAAAGAATTAGAAAAAAAGTTTTCCAGGGTAAATAATTTACTTCTAAATGTTCGCATGTGAAATAGGGTCCCTAAAAGCGCCATTTTGTCATTTTAATTTTATTAGTAAGCTGACAACTTCTACTATAAAGTTAGTGAAGTGGAAACACCTAAGAAAAGGTAGTTATTGCACTCTGGGGACTACCACCTAAATTTAGAACCTGATCAAAAACATTGAAAACTATTGGAAAAGCCTTTCCAGCTCAACTGTTTCTCTGATGGTGTTTCTTTGAAGGTGCTAGCTCTCTTTACCTGTATATCTTACACCTTCAAACCAGGGGTTTTATTCCCTGGTATTTGCAGATTTTCTGAAAACAGAGCCTCACAGGTCCACTCTTCTTTCCAAATTTCTGCGTAGAATTAAAAAAAGTATCTGTGGAATAAGAGATACTCAAAACCAGATGTTCGTTGCATAAAGAATGCACAAGTGTACACACACATAGGAGGACCTTTTAAGATGAGTATTTTACATGACGTAGCAACTGACAAAATATGGCTAATTTTACCGTAATCAGCATAGGGTAGATTTGTGTTGCATAGAGACAGTATGCAAAGATTGCACAAACTGCCAAACAGATCATTATAAGAAAACTAGTTTATTAATGTTTAGTAATGTCCTGTACAAAACCAAACAAAATCACACTAGACTGTGTGTAAAATTAGGTTTCAGCTCCCATCTTATCCCCCTCCCCTTCAGAAAGGCATCTATATGCCCTTTTCCTGTGAAAGAAAATAAAAATCAGTTTTGCTTACAGGTTAATTTCCTGGTAAAGGATGATGGGGTGCAGAACATGCTACTTAATGCATTTAAGAAAGGCTTCTGAGCCATGTTGTAACTGCTACAGCCAAGGCTTGGAACAGACTGAAGAGAGTTGTAGAGTTTATCTTTAATTTAAGTTACAGTGTTGTTACACCAGCAGCACTTTTTGCTTGGTTTTTTCTGGCAGTCACTGTTAACTTGAAGAATTCTTTAGTACATTTGGCTGTAGTGGCTTCAGTGTTCCTAAGGGTCAAACTTCAGTTTCAAATAGCTTGGGCTTTTTTTTCCCCAGTGTGCTAGTTTGACTGCTCTTAGTGTATGCTGTGCGTATGTATGTGGTGTCTGTGTGCGTAAACTGAAAAAAACCCAAACTTGAAGTTACTTTGAGATGTAATTGTTTCTTCTTCCCAAACTGTAGTTTTTACTTGGTAAAACTGGGTTATTATCGGTGTGATTAAATAGATACAGCGATGCCAAAAGTAGTCTTTTTATACTTTTCTCCCTCTCCCCTTTCTTTAAATGATGTTCTTGAACTGTGTTTTTGCAGCTGTGATAGATACATCCAGTACACAATACATTGATCTTGGATGTAACATCCCAAAACCAGACTCCAGTTTTTACAGAACAAGACTGGGTAGTTTTGAAGTACTTCAATGAAGTTTTTCCCGTAAATCTGAGATTCCGTTGCCAGCTGACCATAATAATATGTCCTGCAATCATCATTACTCTTTATTTTTTTACAGGGAGTGATTACATCTGTAATGCTTCATTACTTATATAAGTAGCCTGCAGGAACTTTTTTCTCATCATATTTCTGTGTTTAAAATAAATGATGTTAAGACAAAGAAGTACTAACACTATAGTGTTACCTATTATATAGTACTGTTTATATATAAAGACTGGATTTATGTCATAAAGTGAACAAACGAGTAATTGAGAATACTAATATATGCTAATATATATATTGTGAGGATACCACAATAAAGTTTGTTGAGTTTTGGGGATGGGTTTTTTTATTCAAATGAGATGTCTGTGGAAACAGGTACTAGTCTGAAGTGACATTAAAAATAAATAGTTCTCAAGTATAATAGCTTGACATTAATTCCGTATTAGGAATTTGATGATGGCATTGCAAAGATTTGCATATATTTTAGATTTTTATTTGATCTGTTTAGTTTTAGTGGAGACACTGGAAGCATTCTTCAGATACCTAAAGATAGATTATTTTTGAAAGGATACTGTAGAGTCTGCTGTGAGTTACTGTTTTGTGAACATATTCCCTTCAACTGTTAATTCCTGCATGAAAGAAATAATTAGCATCAAGGCCTTATTCTGCTAACTGAAGTAATCTGAAATATATTGAAAAATAGAGTCTGTAACATGAATGAGTAAATTATAAGTAGTTGCTTTTTCCTCAGTTAGTACACTCTTTTTCATAATTGCTTCCTTCATGCTTTTTAAACTAGAAAAATCAGGAGAAAACACAGGCTGTTTCAGTCTGGTGCTATATCTGTATGTAAGAACTGTGTCAGAAGCCCTGTCACATTTAGGGCTTGAATTGTAAATATACATAAACTTTGATTCACTAATGTACACCTTCACTTTCTTTTCAAGTTTCTTGATGTTGTGGCTGCTGTAGTCTGTAAATTATTTGAGAAATTAGCTGAGTTGTAGTTGGTGGTTTGTCAGCCAGTACAATGGCTTACAGTGAAAACCAGCACGTACGCAGAAGATAACTGTGATGCACCGATTAACTGTTCACTTTTATTTTTAGGCAATTTTTAATTGTAATGTTTCTGTAAAATTCATATATTACTGTATATATCTTAGAAGGAAAATAAGGTACTCATTTTGGCGGGGAACTCATCATGGGCATGTCCTAAATTTTTCTGGAATGACAGGGGGAAAGGGGGAATATTTTCAGAAATTTACGGAAGAAAAGCAATAACAGTACTTTCAATAATTATTATCAACTAACTTTGCAGTAAGTCGTGAAGGAAAATATGTGTACTGGTCTTAAATTTAAAAATAGTTTAAAAAATTAAAATATGATGGGAAAACAAAGAATTGTACAACTTTTCCTTCCGGGCAACAGAAGGCCAAGCTTTAAGGATTTTTTTGAGGAGTGTGGTTAGAGGAGGATTTCATGTGAATTGTTAATACTGTGTTATTCTAGCATCCACTGTATTTGTCAAGTTTTAAATGAAATTTTCAACTCAGGAAGTTTAAGGTCATCATTTGACATGCATCTTGTGTTAATTCAAACAACAGTGAAAAGTGGTTGTTGTTCTATCCATCTGTAGCAGTGGAAAGCAATTTTAGTAGGCTTTGGAATAAATACATATGAGATGATACACATTTTTCAACTGAGTCTGACATCTGACTTCATGAATAAAAAAGACCCTATTAATCATGAGGTGATAGAGTCACATACATTATATTTATCATTCTTGTTGGAGAGTAAGTTGTCTCTTGTTAATGTTTTGAGGAAATGCATAGTAATTATACAAAACAAATAAAGTAAAAAATACAGGTAACTTCTGCAGAAGCTTAAATGTCAGTCTCTAACTTTTATGTTACTACTTTATAAATGATAGTGTGTGCATGTAGGGAATGTAATTTCTTCATCTATAATTGAGTAATATGTATATAGGAGTCTGTATGTGAATTTCACTTAATTCCATGGCTTGAAAACAATTTAAGATTATATGTATATATATGATATACATGGATGATATCCATGCAATGTAGAGAAAGTATACAAGGACTCTGCACCAAGGATATAGAAATAGTATTTTCAAATAATGTTTAATAGTATAAATGAACAACAGTTGAATATCACAATATTTATTCCCTGGAGTCAACACAGTATGTGGGCATGTATAACCTGTGCACATGGGTAGGGATCTGTTGTCACTTAGCTGGGAGCACAAGACTATTTATTTATTTATTTATTGAAATACCCATTTTTGATCTATACTGGATAATTTTGTGGGAAACAATCTTAAATTCTGTGTATGTTTTCAAATACCTCCTGGCTCATATTCCCCTCGAAGGAAGCAGAATTCATGACTACTGGACATCTATTCTGCTATGCAAGTGAAGCTGATTTGTAATAATGGTTTAGCACCTCCAGTTTGTACACTCTGTCCAACCTCATTTTGTACATATTATGCATAGTTCTTGGGGGTCCCTGAATGTTTTAACTATGTCATTGGTATATTGGAGTGGTATTTTTCTTCAAGGAAAGGAAACATTCAAATACTTCTCATAATGATGAGTTGATTGCATAAATTCTTCTAGTCTTTCTACTGAAGGACAGTTTGCTTTCCTTCTTCCTTTTTTACACCTCTTCTGTAATTTTCCTTTGGCATTCAATGCATTATGTTAAGGTAAGAAGATTTTTTGTAAGTATTAGAAATAATATTATAACAAATATTGAGAAGTATGGATTTTCATCTTACTAGGCTGAACAGTCTACTCAGAGTATCACAGAATGGACTCCTTTGATGAAATTTGAAGGAACAGAGAACTGAAACAGGAAGCTCTAAGTGTTTAACAATCCAGTGCAACCTGAAGTCTTACAGATCTTAGGTTCTTTTTTATACCTTCCCACCTCTTGTTGGTATATCCACTTAGTACTGCTTTACTGCTACTCCATATTTCTCTTATTCTGTCTTAAAAGTCTTGAAGTATGTCAGTGTCTCTTTCTTAGGTGTGAAATAGGACATTCTTGAAAACCACATTCCATAAAAATGGCTTAATGGGTAACAAGGTGTGCCAGCAATAAAGGGTATTTGCTATTTTTCCTTTTCATTATTTTAAAATAGCAGTATACAAGCCAAATGTGCTATAGAACATATAGAATATAGTCTTGCCAACTCTAGGTTGATATCAATGTACACTGTAAGATAGGAGTTATCAATATGTACGACAGCATGACAGACTTCAGCTATTACTGCTGAAAGCAGATTTAGTACAAAATGGAGAGCTAAAATGACATATAGCAGGGCTGGCAGCATCATTTCCCTAATCCTTTTAAAATATTTTGGAAAATTTTTCTAAATGGTTATATTTTTCTGAGAGCTGCCGTTTTCTTCTTCCTCTACACACTATGGTTTTTGGTTCTTGGTCTTTTGTTCTAGGACTTAAGTCTATCATAAGTCATTGTTAACTGTTTTGTGTCTTTCTGTGTGTAGGAGAGAGACTTTTTGAGCTACTGTATATTACAAGTGTGTGTTCAAACTCAGTGATCCACATAGTCCTTCTCAATTCTTTTCTCCCTTGAGCCCATCATTGCCTCCATGGACAGGCAGCTGTAAGCAGCAGACCTGAATGGATTTTGGCAGGGGGAAGAGGCACAGGCGACTGCCTTGCAGCACTCATGAGCTGACAGTCACAGCTCTGCATCTACTTAGGGATAGCGGGACATCTTCACCTACCACTGGCCACTGCTAATGCCAGTTATTTTCCCAGTAAGACATGAGCAATTTTTGAGGCCATAAAACTAGAATTCAGTGGGAGCTGAAAGTATAAATAATATATGATGAGTAATACATAATGATTTATTAGTGAATAACATTTTCATCAGCTGTGTTGAGTTACAGGACACACAAACCAAAGCAGCAATTGTCACCTCAGCAATAAAGTAGCTGATAATTAACTACTGCTGGTATCTCTCTTCCTTTGCAGATCTTTCTGTACTCTTGCTTAGCTCCGTGTGTGCAGTTCTAAAGACTGTTTGCTGATACTCTTGCTGGAAAATAGCTACCATGGATGATAGGTTTTCCAAGCTGTTAGGACACTATACGTAAGTGTCTGATGGATTTTTAGGTCTGTGAGGTGATCTACACACAGGTTTCTCCCAGTTTAAAGGAAGTTAATTCCTTGATTTTTCATATATATTTTAAAATACTACAAGACATTTGCCTATACCTATGCATAGCAGTTACAAGTGTGAAATGCAGTCTTATGCAGTGCCTTGCATGTGAAGTGCCAAGTCATCACCAGATGCAGTCCCAGGAATTTCAAGGGCACAGTTTTTCTCTTGGCTTCTTGCTAGTTGTAAAAGTTTATAGATTCCAGACTGCCTGACAGGTGTTGCCCTTTTACTTTCTGTATTCATTATATAGAAGACACCTGATTATGTGTTTGTTTTGTCCATTCATTAGTTAGTTATCCTTCACACACTCTTGTCTTCCCATCTGTCTATTTTAGGTAGACCAGTTTGTCTCTATGATACCTAGCCCTTTTTTTTTTTGTTCTTCTAATAGCATATGATATGGATTCTTGCATTATTGTAATATTCTGTATATAGTTCTCTGTTCTGTACTACTATCTGTGGTATTCTGTCCTGACTAAATATTTGTAGAATTTCTATGCATGACCTACATATGGTCAACTTCATTCTTTTCAGGTACACTTTTATCCTTATGGAAATGAAAAAAAAAAATAAAAAATGAGGCCTCAATAATATATTGTAAGAGGAAGAAGAAATCAATATTTCAGAGATTCTCTTGTGTATGGGGGCTAATATTACAGCATCTGTGGATGGTTTTGGGTATTTAGCTGCATGTAGTTCTTTAAAGTGTAAAGAATTCAATAGTCCATGGATATAGCTGTTCATTTGTGTATATACTGTTAGTCTTACAACCCACATATTTTCTTCTGACTCTGCTCCATTGTTGTTCACTACAATATTTTATGCATCCTCTGTTAAGGAACTGTATTTGTCATTCTCAGGAGTACTGTCAATGCAACACTCCAGTGACCTCCAAAATTCTCTCTATCAGTCTCAGACCCTAGAGAGATGCATGGGTTCTATCCTTTGTATTAATTCCTGACATCCCACATCCTTCTCTTCACATGGGAACTTTTCACCAGTGAATTATTAAAAAACCTGCCTTCCACCCATATGCAATGTAAACTGCATAAATTAGAAATTAAACATTTCTTTGTTAGTATGTCTTTTTGACATAATTTATCTCAAAATTTAATTTAAAAAAGGTAGTAAAATCACTTGGTAAACATAACCCTTGTTCAGTTGTTATTTTGAATGTTTCTACCCACACTGTGCATAGAGTAGTGTTGCCTTAGGTCCTGCAGACAAAAGCCATGACCATTAGGCTTGTATTCTGTACAGCTCACCTTGGAGTTGAATTATTAAATGTCCAAAAACGGCCTTTTTTCTCCCTGAGAGACCCTACTTTCTTCTTGGCTTATTCCTGCTGTATCTGGTTGCGCATGAAGACATAGTAGTTCTTCGAGCCAAGCTTGTAGATGTCCTGAGGATGACTCCAATATTTGTGTTGCTTGTAGTCTATAACTGAGTGTCTCCAATGAATATGTCAGTGCTAACAGGCTGCTTAAAACACCAATGACTTCATAGAGTCACTAGAAGAGGATCTGTGTCATTAGTGCATGTGCAACTAACCTTTGTTCACTTAACAGAAAATTAAATAAATGTGATGGGAGTAAACTCTACATGCCCTTAACCATGCAAACACAGAAATTTCATGATTATAAGCCACACTTCTGGTGTCGGCAATGTTTAGGTCTTTGTCCATATATAAGCTGCACTGGATTATAAGCCGCACTCTAGTTCGCAGTGAGGATCCGTGTGCAACTTTCACAGAGTTGACAATTAGTAACAGAATTGCAGGATCGTGGGGTTTACTGGCTCGGCTCAGCGCTGCCCTGCCGCTGGGGCTGAGCGGGCTCCGGCTTGGCTCGGGGCTGCTGTGGTCTCACACTTCCAAGTTGGCAAATTTCTGAACTTCGTTCATATATTGGCCAGAGTATAAGCCACACTTCTGGGTTTGGACCAAAATTTTAGTCAAAAGGGTGTGGCTTATACTCGTGAAATTACTGTAGTTAGTGTAATTAAAAATGTTTCTTTGTGATTATTAGTGTAAAATTATTAAAAAAAAAAAACTATGAAAAGCATTGTCAAATGCAAATAGCATATACTTACATAAGAGTACAGTTGTCTGTTTCATAAACATACAAGAAGGTATTGACTTTCCTGATTTTCTCTGTACGTTCTATTTTTTTTTTTTTTGTGGGAATGACTGTTGCTTTATTGTTAAATAGATAACTGATCAAAAGAATCAAAATGCTGAACAGTCTGTGCATTATGCTGGTGTGGATCACTATAGGTATTTTAACATTTCTTTATTGGCTAATGTATTTAAATGTATCTTAAATAGTACAATACATGCAATGGCTATGTGTTTTCTGTATATCATTCTCTAATGCACTTCAGGTTTTAAGTTGTTGCAAAAATGTTTTCATATTGCAGAATGATGTACCAGCATCTCTTCATCCCTCAGGTTCAGAGTGATTTTTTTTTTTTTTTTTTAATGGCATCTCAACATTTGTTGTCCAAGGGAGTTACACATTCATGGGAGGAAAGTAGCAGACAACCATGTTGCCACTGCAGAATAGCCCTCAAAATCTAGTTGATGACTTAAGAACTATATTTTTGCAGTATCAGTAGACCAGTTAGTTTAGGGAAATGTGAATAAAAACTGGATCTATTTAGTATTAACAAAAGGTAATTTAACACATGAAAGTGGGTGGAGTGGGGAGAATGTGATGTTGAACTATTCACTCTACCCACTTCTCCATTTTTTATCAGCTTGGATTTTTCCCTTCTTTCTCTCCCTAGTTTCTTTCCCTTTTTAAGTCCATAATGATTAAACAAGTGTTCTTTGGCAGATAAATACTGCTCTCCCAGGGAAGAGGAACAACATTTGATATTGTTTCTTTATGCATAACGAAGAAGGGAAAAAAGAAGTGTTGATATTTCTCTCTAAGATTTTTATGTGATTTATTATTCATAAGTTTTTATAGTTCTGGAAAAAGAAATCACTATATTGCTTCAATGGAAAGTAATTTGTGGGTTGGAGATTAGAGCAGTGGTATATTTCTTTCAATCAAATCTTGCAGATTTATAAACATCAGTGTGTCTAAGACCTCATACAGAGTTAGCAATGTCTTTTAAAGATTTATTGTTGCAGTAGCAGCTTATTTGTGAAAATAATAAGAGGCCATATCTCCCTTCTGAACTGCACCTGTAATTATCACTGTTGTCTGTTCACGAAACAACTGAATGGGTTTAGTCTATATGCCCTCTGAAACTGAGGTCAGCCAAACATTGCCTGTCCATTTCTGTGCCCCATTAAGATTTGGTGACTTAAAAGTTCCTGGCTTTCTAAGTAGGGCAGATCAAAGAGAAAATTATGATATTGCTAAAGAAATATTATGCTTCGTGGATAGAAGCCATTAGCAGGAGCTTCCTGTCCTCTGTGTAGTTTCATGATTCTTGGTCTCGCAGTTTTTGAGCCATGCTAAAATAATTTTCTCCCAAGCAGACTGATCGACTGAGTAGTTACTTACCTTGAAAGTAATATCTTTTTTCTTAATATATTTTTAGCAACCTCTTATAGCTTAACATACTTTTTATTATTTTCTTGATTATAGCAACTAATGTACTTTCATTTTGGAGAAATAAAGATATAATTTTCAGCACTTGATACGTTGAACTGATACAGTAAGAATGAACTGGCCTCATTCAATTTAGAGCCTAGAAAGATTTGTTGACAAGTAGTCTGTCACATTATGTCATATCACAGAAATTTCCATCTTGTATAATACCTTGTTATTACAGGAGAATGAATGCAGCAGCAGGATGTTTCTACATCGTATTTAGTTCTGTGTAATATTTAGTCCCTCTGTATAAACCTTAGAACTCTTTTCCACAAATACTATTTTTCTTTTTTTTAAATTTCGATTCTTCATATCTTCAATGCCTTCTTAACAGGGTTTGTTTTAGTGGGTGTTATAAATAGGTGAAATTAAGTTAAACCCACCATTTGTCTTTAAGGCGAGATAACCACTTATGCAACTTTCAGTTGAATTGTGGTCACTGGAGCATTTTGCTGCATCTGATTAGTCCCACAGAGTGTGAGCATTCTCATCTTGTCAGTTCAGAGAAGTCATTAAAGCCTGGGTAAGCTGCGATGATATATGAGCTATGGGTATGTAAATTCCCTGTTAGCAAATGCATTCTTCATCTTGTCAATTTTTTGCAACCTGCTGCTAGCTCTGTAGGTAACCCTGTGCAGCTGATTGAGGAAAAAATATGGAAAGTAGATTGCTCGTAAAGAAACAGTAGAGGTGATCCCTACATGCTCATAATTAGACTTCTTTGGAAGACCTTCTATTAAAACTGATTTTCATGTTACTTGGATAGAATAACAATCCAGTCTGGCTTTTTGTCTCCACGTTACCGCAGAGAAATCTATTCTACCTAACATTAAGGCAGTTTTAGAACAGAATAAATAGCACAGAAGTGGCATGTTTGAGATGTACATTATATATTTTTGTATTGTTGTATGTTCAAAAAACGATTTTCCGAGAAAATTCTCTGGTGTTGTATTTAACATACAGTAATTTCACGAATACAAGCCGCACCATTTTAACTAAAATTTTGCTCCCACACCGGAAATGCGGCTTACATTCAGGGGCGGCTAATATGTGAATAATTTTCTGACATTTCCAACCCCTGAAGTGGAAACCGAGGTGCCGAGTCGAG
>PYHW01010164.1:5174603-5206011 GCA_013186435.1 Turdus rufiventris
GGCAGCCCCGAGCGGGCCGAGCCTGCACAGCCTTAGCTGAGCCAGTAAACCCCCCCGCCACGCCGCGATTCTGTTACTATTTGGCAACTTTGTTGCATGCAGGTCCTCGCTGTGAATGACAGAGCGGTATATACTCAGGTGCGGCTTATTTAAGGACAAAGAACGAAGTGTTTGCCAACACCCAGAGATGCGGCTTATAGTCCGTGCGGCTTGTATTCATGAAATTACTGTAGTTTCTTGTCAATTACTAATTCACAACATAGGTGAGACCTCCACTGGATCATTCTCCATAGAAGTTCAGCAATGTAAAAATATTCCTGGTATACTTAGTAGCGACCTTCTGTATCAGTAATTTGTTTACAGCTGATGGAAATAGGTTTTCCTCTTAGCCATAATGATGCTCATACACACACAGTGAGTGTACAGTGATACTAATAAAGCAGAACCATGCAATCAGCACTTTGTTTAAACATCACCCTAATGACAGCACAGCAAAGGGTATTTCCTGTCAGAATTACACCTTTTAAGTTCAATTAAACGGGCCAGTTGAGGGTGACTTTTTTTTGTTTTGATTACTACAGGTTCTTTTCCTTTTTGCTTGTTTCAGTTTCCTAGAAAAAAAGAAATTAATGAGCATTTTTAAAACATTTTGGGCATTTCCAGAAAAACAAGTATGTAATTCTGATGACTACCACTTGCTTACTACCCTCTGGGCTTGTTTCTTGTAAAGGTAACTTTTGTGAAATTCACAATTACTAACAGGTGAAAGTAAACAAAGCACAATTATGTTCAGCTGGGAAAAAAATGACTATATGTTGCACTCCTAATTAGCCACAGTATGTGCTTTTCGCAGTCACTTATTTATCAGTATGTTTTATGTAATGAAATCTAGATGGATTGTATTTTTCAGCTGAACTGTGAGGCACTCTACACACACCTACCTGGTTGGTCATAGGAGAGTCTCAAATGGCAGGTGAATATGTTCCAAGTACTCTTTATGGATTCTGAGACATTCCATACAATTATTAATGAATCAGAATAGAATTATTTCATGGCAATCAACAGAACAATTTGAGAAGCTTTTCTTAAAATACTTATTTTTAGAGATTGTTCCGGTTTCTGGTGTGAGGGGTTTTGTACAGCTGGTGATTTTTTCTAGGACTATGTATGAGTGACTATCCATCAGTCATACTGCCTAGCTGGCAGAGACAGCTATTTTTACTCTATTTTGGAAAAAAACCCTAAACCAGTTTGAAAAACCCAAATTCTTGTTTAAAAATCATTGAAATGAAGACCTGCCTGACTACATTCTTTCCTTCTGCTGATTGCTTTAAATTAATAACAGTGCACATGTATATTTTTCTCTCAAAATCTTTACATTTGTATTGGCTGAAGATAAACTAGCAGCTTTTTTTCATGCTAAATTAGTTATACATAAAAGCATGTCTGTCAAGCAGTAAACATCAAATTTATAGTTTCTGAAAAAGTGTTCTTTGTGGAGTTGTTAGATTCCATGGCTTCTTGTTGGGTGTTTTGGAAATTGTGTTCTATTTTTTTAACTAAGCTTTGTGTTGTGGAACATGGGATCTATTAGCCACCTCTTAAGATTAATATATAGATTGATCAGAAGAAGGGGTGGTGAGTTTTTTTAGACATTAAGAAATGCTAAGTTCCTAATAGGCACAATAATTCACAGTCACTAATCAAAATCTGAAAAAAATTGTTTTTAATGCATATTATGCCAGCATTTCATATTTATTATTTTAAATATTTATTTAATCTTTTTATTTCAATATTAATTTTAATATTCATTATTTTTAATACTTATTAACAGCAGTTAATATCAGGTAATGCAGTACTTCAGACCTTATATTAATCTCTTTGTGAACATGTCAAACAAATGTGGCTTGAAAACAGATGCATGAATTTTGGCTGGATGGTTTTTGATATGATGAGGGAAGAGCTGCTGAGCACATACCCAAGAGAAGTCTGGTATTCTTTCATTTCTGAAAGATTCATTTTTTCTCCTAATTTTACTACCAACAGTCCAATTCTCTTTGGATAAAGGAACCTGGGATATGAGCATGTTTGAGCACAAGATTATGCCAATGGACTCTGGAATAATTTAAAGCCCCAACAGTAAGGACTGTCTCTTCAGTCAGAACTAGTCTGTTATGTGAGTAAGTGCTGGAGGATATTGCCAGGCACTTGAGCCAAACTGGCCATACTGTTAAATTGTCAAATATTTCCTGACTTATTTTTGACTTGGAAGTGTAACAAACAGTATTTCACTAAAATTTAACTTCCATTAGCTTTCAATTCAACAAACATTGAAAAATTTCTTGGGCTTGTGTTCTATGCAAATTCAATGAAACTGATCTTAAATGACTTCTGTGGCAAGTCTTTATCATCCAGTGTCATCTTACATGGAAAAGGAAAATACTTCTTCAGATTAAAAAATGAAATTAATACTTTCAAACAGTTTATGAAATTATTTCCAGTAACTCATGCTGTGTAAAAATTCAGCAGTGATACATAGTTTTTTCCAATATTTAAATATCACTAGGTCCAATATTGAAAGCAGCATATGTAAAAATCAGATTAATTTGTACAGTTGTTGTCTCTGTGTGTTGTTATGTGTGCATATGCACTTTCTTACAGCAGAGAATTGTAATTTTCTTGTCAGTCAATTTGTAATAGTATACTGGACTGTGATCCTGTTGATTGAGTTGTTTTGCAGTTTCCATTCTAAACTCGGATGATCACTGTCTCTATTTATTGGTGGTACTGTTGCTCGTGAGTTGAAAATGGAAAAGAAGTAGGAGAATTTACAGAAGATCCTACACAGTCTTCTAGGCTGCAGAACAGCCCTCTGTGTGCATGCCTTGCCCTGGAGAGCTCAGGCTGGTGACACTTTGCTCTTGGCCTTCTCAGCATTCTTCTTGTGACTGTAGAAATGCAGTTGTGACATGATTTAGATTATACTGCAGTTCTAGAAGTAGGTCAGCATCTTAAATGTAGATTCGCAGAAAAAGCATAAAATTGCTTTTTGGCAGGCAGTACTTTTGGATTGTAAGTAACACCCAGGAAGATCCCTTGTAGTGCCAAGTATCTGAGCAAATCTTTAGCTCAAGCTCTGTGTATGAATTTGTGTGTAGTGTTCCCGAACATGCCTTTTCTGGGAACTACTCTGGAAATACAATTCAAAATGTTTTAGAACACATATTTAAATTGTAGAATGACTAGAAGTAATAGTAGTAGTTGTAGTAGTAGTAATGGCTGTGCTCTTTGCTGATTATATGCCCTTTTTGTTAGTTGAGATTGAATTTGTGCATCAAGATGCTCATTCTGCCAGGACTCTCATTGCTGAGGGCTTAGTTGGAGGATAGGCAGATTTGTAACATGTGATGGATTTCACCAGTGACAGTTTCCTGAAGGCCACTGAGGCAGTGGGGAGCAGGTGTAAGAAGGAACCACATTCTGCTGTGTAAATCAGCAAGACCATTTAGTGGCATCACACGAAGAACTAATAAGTAGCAACTGTCTGCTGTTTGGAGATAGCACAGGTTTTAGTGTAGCATTGGGCTGAAGGAGAAAATAAAATGTTGGCAAAAAGAGCATGTAAACAGCTACTGTCCTTTTAAAAGGATCTCTCCTTATGAAAGATCTTGAACATGAATTCATTTTAATGGCCATGAACAACTAAATGTCTGTTTTATGTACATTTATATGTTGGCACTTTATCTTGTATTGCTGCATTAAAGTAATTTTCCCTCTGTACTTGACATTGATGAGGGTTCACCTCAAGAACTCTGTCTGGCTCTGGGCCCCTCACAGGTGAAGGTCAGCCTCTTCCCCAAGCAACCAATGATAGGACAAAAGGAAATGTCCACAAGCTGTGCCAGGGGAGGTTCAGGTTGGACATCAGGAAAATTTTTTTAAGAGAAAGGATTCTTAAGCATTGGAGCTGTCTGTCCAGGGTTGGTGGAGTCAGTATCCCTGGAAGTCTTCAAGAAATGACTGGACACGGTAGTGAGTGCTCTGAACAATTTGCCATAGTAGTGTTTGGTCAAAGGATGGACTCAGTGGTTGTGGAGGTCATTTTCTATCTGATTCTGTCATAATCATTGGCATTACAATAAAATAGTTTCTTTACAAATAATTTGCTTTTATATTGTCTGATATCTGGTTAAACATGCTTGCCAGGAATGCTCAAAAAGTTATTGAAAGTATTTCTTAATACAACGAAGGAAAGGTTTAATAAATGGGCATTACTGAACAGGGTGTGCAGCTGCTCTGGACAGTTTTCAGAAGGATCTGATGCTTTGGAGCATCAAGCTCCTGCACTGTTCCCTCCTCTTCCTAAAGAAATGTTGCCTGATGTCTGGTCTAAACCTTCTGTGGCACAGCTTTGAGTCCTTCCCATGGGTCCTGTTACTGGATACCAGGGAGAAGAGCTTAGCACCTCCCTCTCTACTCCATCTCCTCTGAAAACTGTACAGAGCAATGTGGTCACTCTTCAGCCTCCTTTCCTCCAAACTTGACAAGCCCAAAATCCTCAGTCACTCCTTTTGAGACTTACCTTCCATCCCTGCCACCAACTTTGTTGCCCTTCTCTGGACACATCCAAGGACCTTCACATCTTTCTTAAATTGAAGCCCAGAACTGCACTCAGTTCTCAGGGTGACACTGCACCAATGCTGAGTACAGCAGGATGGTCACCTTTCCTGACTGGCTGCTGTTGCTGTGTTTGATGCACCCCAGGATGGGTTTGCCCTCCTGCCTGCCCAGGCTCACACTGCTGACTGATACTGAGCCTGCTGCTGACCAGAACCCACAGGTCTGTTACTGCAAAGCTTCTCTCCAGCCGCCCCTCTCCCAGGTTTTACCTGTGACCAGTCTTACTTCATTCCAAGTGCAGAATCTTGCATTTTGACTTGCTAAATTTCATGCCATTAATCATATCCCTGTGCTCCAATCTTACCTCTGCAAGCCTCTTGTCCCTCAGGAGAGTCAGCTACACTTCCCAATTTGGTATCATTGCTGATGGTGCACTCAATAATTGCTGAAAAGTATTTCTCTCGTTTTGCAGACTAATTAGATTACTTTTTAAAAATATTGGAAAATCTTTCTAATTAATTTTTAAATTGCATTTAAAACGTGCTGCGTCATTCATATCAATACATTGGTATTGTCTGAGAACATGAAACAAAAACGTAGTTGAAATATGTTTGTTGTAGTATTTGAGTTGTGACAGCCTCTAACAAGTACAGGTTGAAACATCAGTTTCTTGGAGAAGAAGAATAAGGATGTTAAGGAAGTACCTCAGCTATGTAATTTAGATTCATAGTCTCAAATAATGTCCAATAATAAAAACTATAAAACTAAACAAAATAATTTTTTTAAATGATTCTTCAAATCATGAACATTCTTATAATATCTGAGTAATAGATTATAAACTACTTCGTAATTTAATCATTGAGTTTCACTTTTTTTTTTTTTTGCTTTACTCAGGGAAAAAAAAAGAATTTCATATAGAGGAGAAATTACTTATTTTGAATAGTTCAATTTTAAAATTCCTTTGAGTAAATTTTTAGAAAGTATTGGAATTGAAACAAAACCTGAATTTCCCAAAGTGGTGTAAAATGTGGTTAATAATAAGCAACAAGAAAAAGACTTCATAAATAATTTGCTTTTTAAAAACATTTTCATGGTAGCATTCATTATGGCATAATTAGGGGTTTTATTTCTGTTTTTATGGGGGGAGATCCTACTTCCAGTTTAACATTTTTTTCCTAAGTATCATGAGACCTCTATTAGAAAAGAAAGCAAACATTTATAATAATTTGCTTGGTTATGAAAATCATGCTCTTTAAGGCATGCAGTATAGGTAATAAGGTTTTTATAGGATATGAGCTGCTTAAAAGAGAGATGGTGTATTTTTTAAGCTTAAAGTATCACAGCTGTAGCTCTCTGCTTCCTCATTTACTGCAAATAAATTTTTCTTTCTAAAAGTTCCATTAACGTTGCTTGATATCCTCACGGCATGCTTGCCTTATGTTAAAGTGTCTTCATCTCAATAATTATGTTGTTTCACTGAAGTAAGAAGTATTTATTTAAACAAAATATTTGATGCTTCTGAATTTGGAAGAGGTTAATATGGTGAATATGAGAAAATGTTAAGGAATCTGACTAACCCTACAGTTGATACAGCAGTGATTGCTGTAATTAATTTTTCCCAAATATTTTCTGCTGCACAGTGTAACTCCACAAAATCTATACCATCTGGCTGAAAAACTCCCTGTTTAGCTCTGGTGGAAAGGCGGTATTTTGTCTTTGAAATAACAGTTAATTTGTCACTCGGTACTGCAGAGTAATCACCTCTGCTCAATAGAAAGCCTTGATTTCAGTGTCAGTAAGGGTTTCTAAGGTGTTCAGTGCCCCTGTGTTAAAAAAAAAGGCATAAGATTTAGATTTCTACACTTGGCATTAAAGGAACATGTTTGCTCAGGGATTCTTAGGACAATTAAGTGCAATGAATTTTGTTGTCCCAATTAGTTCTGCATTTATTTGGTTCAGAAGTTGATTCAAATTAGGACCATATAAATTCTGAGTAAAAGTGTCCACACCACAACTAAATGCAATTTAACTACTCCACTTTATGATTTGTTTTAAATACATTTTTAATAACACTGTAAACAAAACCTCAGCCTTTTAACTAGCATTTTCTTCCATGGCGCATCTAACAGTTGTTTATGCTAGATTTTCTTTGCCTTTTTAAATGCAGAGAAGATGTGATGCAGCACATGATCCTGAGCTGTGAGATGTCCCCAAATTGGCTGTCTCAGGTGGATATTTGAGTAGCACTGTGTGCAGGGAGGGCTAATATTGGTGCCAGACACAGGACCTTTATGGGTGCTGGGCTCAGCCTTCCACCTGCAGCCTGCTGGCAGTTTGCTCTGCAGCTGCTGTTCCTGTAGGACTTCTCTGTGCCATTTATGTCTTACCATGATTACTTCTCACAGGTAAACTGATGCAGCCAAAATTTCTCTGTGTTCCTTTGGAGGAGGTCCAGGCCAAAGTAAAGTTCTTTTCCTTGCCTAAGTGATTTGGAGAACACAAAATCTCTAGTAAGAGACTCAATATTGACAAGGGGCAGTCCATCTCTTAACATTATTTTCTTCCTTAACTCTTGTCCTTGGTACCCTCCATGACAAGAAACTTAATTTTCCATCCCATGGCTTGTAAGTTTCTTTATTAGTATCTTGAGAGTGACTATAGCCAGCACATACAGGAAGAGAAAATACATTAGTACACAGTTTTCCCAGATCATTGAAATATTTCTAGAAGGTTGATTCTGATATTTATAAGTTAAATACAGATCATTCAGACATTGCAAAATAGTGCTTCATTTTTTCCCCAAAAATATGTTAATTAGCATTCATTTGACCCATAGAATTTTTGGTCTTTGCCTCTATTTGTGTTTCGTACTGAATTGAATACTTTTCATTTTACATAATCCTTGTTTTTAAGAAGGTAGTGTACTTTGTTATGAAGTATTTGTAAAATGGGGTGTGCAAAACTCCTTAGGTTTGGTGATGCACTCCAAATAGCTTTTTCAATCTTCTGCTACCAGTAACTTGGTGGTTGGCTTACCTGGGTAGAAAGGGAATGTCATATTTTTTTCTTCTTTTATCAAAACACTTCAATTACATTTGTTTGCAAAGTTATCTTTTCTTAAAGTTTTCAAAAAGTACTTTAGGCTAAGAAATTCATGCCCTCTCCCTTTTATTATAATAGTAATCGATAGTCTTTGTCTCAGCCCTACAGAGAAAGAGATTTAACTGATGAATATTTATGTGTAATAACTGAAACACTGAATACTTTTTTATAGGAAATTCTGTTTTAATGCAAACATGTCACAGGGTTCTCCGAATCTTACAACATTAATCTAATCAGGATGAAACTTTAGGACGGCAGAGATGATACATATTTTGCTCTTGGATCTGATCTGTAACCAAAGCAGATGTGGCAAGTCCAGCAGTGCCAGTGCCTGCTGGTACAGTCTAGCCACATCCTTAGCATTGCATCTCCTGTCTCTGTGAAAAGATGCTTCATTAAAAATGCATCTTGGAAATCACTCCTGGCCCAGTTAATTCCTAAGGACTGCTTGGAGACTGTTGGAGAGGACTCATTGACTGGCCCAAGGCCTTGCTTGAACAGTTGTAACAACACTGGCATTACCAATGTCCAGCTGTAGTGCCGGGTTTGTCTCCAGACACTGTGTTTATGCAGATATCCAGCCTGTGCAACCCCTTCTGCTTGGTGATTTAATAATTTCCAAAGTCCAAGCAGAAGCAAGAGCTACTTGACCATGGAATTGAGAGCAATTCTGCCCATTTGTGCCACAGTGGAGAAATGGAAATGGGTTCTTCAGGTCTGTGCAGACATGTAATCCAAATGACAGCATGGTCATTGCATTGCAATTATTTTGAATTAAATGAGCTGGAACACATCAGCATGAATATTTGAAACATGGAGAACAGTTCTGTGCTGCATATGTATAATGTATACTTTAGTCAGTATAAATTGTTAATTTTCTGGTTTATGGTTCATATACTATTTCCATTGGGACACTGCTCCCCAGTATAATATATCTCACAAAGTCCTGGCAATTTATAACTTCCTTGTATATATCTGTATGAGCTAATTTTGATTGTGAGAAAATAGAATAAATGGATTAATGGATTTAAAGAGAATCAGTTGTTTCGCAAGGCTAGAGCAGAGTCTTTATTTCTGAAGTTTGTCCTAAATAGTATTCTATCTTAATACTTTAAATAGGTAGAATACTTGTGAGTTTCTTTAGATTTTTTTAAAGGGATATGGGATTGAGAAATACCATGTCACCTGAAAGGAAAATGATCTGATTAGATCTGTACAGTCACTTTAAACAAGTAAGCATTTATAGTAATTAACTAAATGTTAAATGTGTTAGAACTGCTAGTGATACAGGATAAGACAAAGAGCTAAGAAGGAAAACACTTAAAAGGAAAAACATGTCCAATATCTTTTTAATCCATATTTTTTTCTGGCTTGTATTTTCTAGCAGTACAGGGAAATCTCAGTTAAAAGGAGCCATTTTGTATAAAATGGGAAGGTATTTATAGTTCCTTACAAATTGCTGTTTCTGCTTAGAGCTTGATTTGTTTTCAGAGATGCTGTACTAAATTTTGCTTGGAGACATTGGCACATTGATTATTTCTAGTTTTCAGGTCAATGGGGACTGTGCTCTGCTTACAAAAAAATGAGAGGTTACAGTAAAGAATATTTGATGGAGTTAATTTAAGATACAAGGACTTACTTGTATACATATGGGTTTACTGACAATGGTATTTAAAAAATCTCTTAGTATAAAACAAAAAAATATTGATTTGCTTTGAAAGTTTTCATTTAGCAGTTTACAAGAGCACTTTGAAACCATTTATATGAAAATTAGGAGAAACCCAGCATACTGAATGTTTCATTAATTTTATGTAATGACATACATTTTTTGCCAAAGTATGCAATAGGATCAGATTGTGCAAATTAACAGTAATTGTGATAGTAAAAGAATATTTTGCCATGTTTTCTGAAGACTTTCCATAAATCCTGTGTTGTAAACATCTGACTTGCTTTCTTTTTTTGACTAATTTGTTGTCTTCTCTGTCTTTTTATTTTATATAAAACAATTTGTTTGCTTTAATTTTAATAACCAATAAATCATTGCTTTATAACCACCTGTCAAAAATGATTATTTTGGGAGTTTACCAACTACCTCATGCCTATGGCCTACAAGTGCCTCAAAACTCTATAAAATTAGAAAATTTTTAAAATTTATGTTTTACAGATAAACCTTGATCTCTTCATCTAATAGCAAACACATTTTCACTTAGTCTATCCTGGTGAATTCTGTCATATTGTAAATAAATTTGATGCTTTTCAGTGACAAAGTAAAAAAGCAATTTTAATTAATTTTACCACTTGAAAAGGCTTTTCACAATTATATAACTTCCAATTTAGCTGTTAAGTCTGAATCTACACTGAAAGGCTATAAAGTCCTATCTTTTAAAATCAAGGTTGCAAGATATGAATAATAACCTTTTTAAGATTAATTCTTATGAAGTATGCATCAGATCATTAATCACTGTGCTTTTAGTAAATCAGTAGGAGAAACCAGAGAGAACCCCATTCTTCACTCCTTGTTTTTTTCCATCTGAAGCAAACCAAGTGTGAATTGTGTGAGAACCGGAGTGTTGTGCAATAATTCTGTGACATCCTCATTAATTACATTGCACCCATTTCTTAGTCCTAAAATTATGAAAATTCCTGAACAAATAGAGGAGTAGGATTAGGCCTTCAGCCTGTTTTTGTGAGTTGCAGTCTGCAGAAACTCAGGGAATTAATTTATTTGTCATATTCTGTCTGGATGAAATAAAAAACGCACATTGACATCTCTTCCTGAATAGCAGAGGAAAACATGCCACCATAGACGGATTGAAGTTAATTTTTCAGAGATGATAATTTATTTAAATGAAGAATATAATTTATTTAATTCCCATCACTGTTATAAATTGCTGTCTGTGCATCTGAACAGAATCTCTAGATATGACTCCAGAGCACTTTCAAAACTGCGTCTTTAGAGCTTAATATTTGGATGCAAGTGTACTTTAAAAATATATTTTTAATAAATTTCAGTCAATTATGTTTGAACTGAAATACAAGAATTCTGTATGTATGCCTAAAGTTTGAGAGTATACTATATCTCAAAATAAAATTTTGCATAAAAATATAATTAATTTTGCAGTGTAATACAGTATGAGCAAAATTTTGTGTGTTTTGTTTTTTCTAATACTTTTTGCATAGTAACAATTTGGTGACAGTACACTACATGAACATAGCATGTGATCTATAAAAAGATGGTAATACTTGCTTCACGATCTCTGACTAAACTCTCACAAAATATTGTAAATGACATTATAATCCATTTCCTGTATGACTAATGCTGTGGTTTAGGTCTTCCAGCAGTGACAAACACTGGAAACTGTGACTAAAATCAAAATGGAATAGAGTCAAAGTATGCAGAGATGCAGAGATACATCTCCGAATATTACCCCAACTTGCAACAGGGCTGTCCTGACTCAGGGTAGTTTCTTATGGTTAATCTTCTAGTCAAACCTTCTTAAAACTCCAGTTAGAAGAATTCCTGTGCTAAAAGCTTTGTTGTGCTGTTTCTGAGACTGCTGCTTGCAAGGGTCTGCTGTTTCCTGCTGAGCTGTTGTTTTTCCTGACACAATTTCCAAGGCCAGAATCAGCACACAATTTGTTTATAAAGGTGGAATGTGTTTTAATGTATTTTACACTTATTTACATGGAATTTCAGCTGTAATTTTATCACTGTGTCATAAGATGTAGTTTTTTATAGCTAGTCCAGCCTTCAGAACCTTAACTTTGCTTAGCATCATCAATAAATTTTTTCTCACTGTTCACTGCTTTCTTTGTCTTCAGTCTCCTATGGATCTCTGAAAGACTCAACTTATTACTTCATTCCAGTGTGAATACTGACAATTTATTACAAATTTTCACCAGTTTTTAAACACACTTTCTGTTTCCATGAGAGGCCCTTCTTTCTAATACCATGTCAGCCTGGTCTTTTGGCAATCAGGTATCTGGTTATCAGTGTACTTTCTTGTCCAGGTTTGTTCTTTAGAGAAAACTCATAGATGCCTGAAAAATTATTTCCCTTTAAAGTAACCATCTCTCAGTTCTTCACGTATCTAATGTATTTTTTTTTTCACTAAATGCATTGTTTATGCTGATTTCTAGTAATTGAATTGGAAATTCTTAGAAAATCTTTATTGCATTGCTTTCCTCCCAACCACCTGTCACAGTTTTCTCCATTATGAACCCAGATGGAGAAAAAGTATTTTATTTTTGTGTTCTGACCTCATCTTTCTTGAATCGTCCTTTTACAGCCTGAACATCTGTTAGCCCTACCAGCTCTCTGTCTGGTTTCCAAATCTCTGAATAGTAATTTATTTTCTTTTTTATATACTTTTTTCAAGTTGTTCCTCAAAGTTTTCTCTTACAGTAATTTCACGATTACAGGCCGCACTGACGATAAGCTGCATCTCCGGGTGTCAGCAGCATTTCGTTCTTTGTTCATACACAAGCCGCACCCAATTATAAGCTGGTCTGTCGTTCGCAGCAAGGACCCGTAACAGAACAGAATCGTGGTATCGGGGTGTTTACTGGCTCGACTCGGGCCGTGAGGGCTCGGCCCACTCTGGGCTGCCGACGGGGCATGGTGGCCCAGCTCGGTGCTGCCGCTCGGGGCCGCTCGGAGCTGGCTGCCGCCTCTGGGCTCGCTCACCCCAGCCCAGCGCTGCCCCGGGGTGGCAGGGGGGCACGGAGCCCGCCGGCACCTGCGGCAGCAGGAGGAGAAGGAGCCACCCTGCTCCCACAGCAGGTGGGGACGGGAGCCCCCCGCCTTCCTCCCCCTGGGCCGTGGGGATGGCAGCACGGAGCCCCCGTCTCTCCCCCAGGTTGCACTGCCTGAAGGAGGGAGTCCCCTGCCTTCCCCTCCCCCTGGGCATGGAGCCCGGCTCCACCCACTGCGCAACAGAGTAACCAATGTGTAACAGTGACGTAAAGCTGGGTTTTACTGGCAGGTGCTCAGCTTGGCACCCTGGCTGGCACTTCCAGGGTTGGAAATGTCAGAAAATTATTTGCATATTAGCCGCCCCTGAGTGTAAGCCGCATTTCCGGGATGGGAGCAAAATTTTAGTCAAAATGGTGTGGCTTGTAATCGTGAAATTACTGTGCTTGCTTTGTGTAGATTTGACTTTGGTTTTTTTAGGCTGATAGCATATGGTCATTTTTGTTTTCCGTATTTGAATACAATGTTGGATTTAAAGAAAAAGATCTTTTTCTTGAATTTAATAATTGATTTAAATATTATTCCATACCCTGCAAATGTATTCTCTGATTTTTAGGCATATCCACAGCTGGATTCCTTGTTCTTCAGAGGTCTTTTCTTTTTGTACAGACTCTTCCTATCGTGGACATGGGCTCAGTTCCCGTTGTCTCTCACTTCTTCCTCGTGTCACTGCTGTGTCAGCCTGTGATTGTAGCTCTGCATCACAGCATCCCCTTCTCTCTGAGACTGCACATGCCATAACGAGGATGTGGCAAAGGCTGCTGCTGTGCAGGCTGCTGCTCTCAGCTCTCAAATGACCTACATTTCATCTCTGGAAGTTCTGTCCTACATCTCTTCGCTTTTTCAATTTTTAAGTGTAAGGACTCCAAATTGCTGCCGCTAGTGTGTGTCTGGAGTCTGCACAGACATATGGGGTCCACAGGCTACATGCACATTCTCCTCAGAGCCATTGGTGCAGATCCCTGTCCATGTCATGGTTATAAATATTCTGTGATATTTCTGAGAGAATAGTGAAGTTCTAGGTTCAGGCTTGATTGCTGTAACACTGGAATTCATCAGCTGAAAGCCCCTTTAGGTTTTGAGCATCCATATTTATTAGCAAGCCTGCAGTTAATTTCTTTTGTATTTGCTAAAGATTAATGAAACAGGTGCTTTCATTACTCTAAGTGGGTGATGTAGGCCTAAGAATAACCAAACATGTAATGCCCATGCTCTGCATCTACAACCGTTTGACAATTCTTAGTCTGGAAAGTACACTTTTACAATTCACTCAGAAATAATCCATCTTCTGTTGCAATTGCAAAAACTGCAAAATGCCACATGCCATAAGAAAAGACGTGGCAAGGGTGAAAGTTGTAATCTGAGGCAAATCTCTATGTGTAAATGCTTTACATTAAATTTGATGTTATGTACTGATTTAAAAATAAATTATCTTCTTATAAAATACTTTCTCATATTAATCTAGAAATGCAAGTATATATACCCCTTTGTGATTTTGATGATAGTTGTATCAATTCAATCAATTTGCTCGGTTGTCAGCATCACTGTATAGTGTTTTAAGTGCAGAAGGTTACGTGAGCGAGTAGTTGTCCATTGATTTCATTGTTGCTGCAGGTTGAAGTACAATGGTTTGTCCTTATTTTGGTGAAATATTATTTGCACGTGTATTCAGCTTTAAGGGGAACAGAATTGTTTTGTAAATAAATTTGCAGTGGGAAAACATTGCCAGTAAATTACATGTGGAACAAATACTTAGTTTTTGCCTTTGAGAATGTATCAATTTGCTTCCTCTACTTTGCTATAATCTAAATGTTTGAGACATATATGGTCTTTATCAAATAAAAAAACCTTCAAAGCACTTTTGAGATTTATACAGAATATAATGTTCCACGTAAACTTGGATTTATATTTCCCTCAGTGTCTGTTGGAAGTTAATTTCCCTTATTGTTTCACATGGTTTTGTCACATATTTGCTGTCATTGTTTTAGTTAATTTCAGTGGCTATTGCATTTGCAGACAGACAGGGAGTGTAAATGCTGAGGGTTGCAAATCAAAGCATTTTCTCATTCGAAACACTTGAATGCAGTGATTTTCTGAAGGAATATTAAAGAGTACTGGAAGGTTCCCAAGAGGACTAGAAGTTGTTCTTCTAATCATTTCAGGACCTATAAATTGAGCTCCAGATCAGGAATTTATGACTTCTGTAGATGTAAATGTATGTGAGATCTCAAAGTTCTCCCAGTTACTGAATGAATGAGGCAATTTGAACTGGAGATGAGCAGCAGCTCCAGGCAGAGAAGGTTGTGTAAATGGGACAAATGGGCTTGGAATTCAGCACATAGACACCAGTCACACAACTTGGTCAGCTGCCACTGTGAAAGTGAGCCTCAAAGCCTGAATCATCTTCCTAGATACCAAGTCTATTACTTGGGTGTGGCTAACTGTGTGACTTTAACCCTTCCAAGAGAGACTCCTGGCTCCCTTGACCAGCTAGAGCTTGGGAAATACTCTCTTGACAAGGTGAATCAAAAATACTCATTGCTTTCACATTGGTGGCTCTCTTTAAAATGTATTTTGCAAACATGTAATCCTTCTTGAAGGTTGTAGATATGCTAAAAGCAAGGTAATTATGATGGAATAAATATTAAGTTAAAACCAGATAGTTATTAAATATACCTGAGGCATTTCTAAACCTTGTGTTAGAGGAGAATTCAATATTACTTCTATAATATTCTTCTAAGTGTGAATCAGATCTTAGCCTGGGGTGTGAGAATAAGAAAAAAGGTTCAAGTGAAAAAATAGCAGATCATTTAATATTTTACCAGATAGGGGCATCCAAACCACAGTTTTATTCACCCAGGAGTTTCTGTATGGCAGTGGCAAGACTGTTGGGTGTTATAACTTGAATTATTCAAAGCCACTCAGGCCTTCCAGTTTGTGCTTGCCGTGTAATTTGTCACATACTGTATGTCTTGGTCTTTCAAGGTGTTGTCCTGAAAGTACTTTTTTCTGTGTTACAATAATGAATTTTGAAGCACAGTTATGTGGCTTGCAAGGGAATGCCATCAGTAGAGCATTGCAAATGAGTCTCAGATTTTTGGATTCTTTTGATACTCAAATGCTATAAAACTCTGTAATTTCTTTTCTCTCTTTTTTTTTTTTTTTTTGAAGAGAATGAGCAGATATTTTGAATTGCAGTTAGTGAGTGCTATGAGCTATCAACTTGGCAAATTACAAACATTTACAAATCATGGAATCATAGAATGGTTTGGGTTGGAAGGGACCTTAAAATTCCAACCTGCCTGCCAGGCAGGGACACCTTTCACTTGATCAGGTTTCTCAGAGCCCCATCCAGCCTGGCCTCAAACACTGTCAGGAATGGGGCATCCACAGCTTCTCTGGGCAACCCTTTCCATTGCCAAATCACTCTCACAGTTAAGAATTTCTTCCTTATATCTGATCTTAATCTACCCTCTTTCAGGTTAAAGCCATCCTGCCTTGTCCTTGCATTCCATGCTCGTGTGAACAGTCCCTCCCTATCTCTCTTGTAAGGTCCCTTCAGGAACTGGAATGCTGCTCTAAGGTCTCCCCAGGGCTCTCTCTTCTTCCCAACCTTTTAGAGGCATGAGTTGGGATCATGATCACTCTGACTGGTGGCCAGTTTGCTGACATCTCTAACCTTTCCCCAGCACAGGCTCAAGAAGCCTGAGAAACAGGATGAAGAACCCCAGCTCTCTCACCTTGTCTTCATAGGAGAGGTGCTCCAGCCCCTTGATCATCTTCATGGCCTCCTCCATACCCACTGCAACAACCAAATACTGATAATGGAGGAAAAAAGTCGTATTTGTTGTATACTTACTTAACACAGTGATTGATTCTTTACAGTTAGCAAATCTGCTGCATTGCTATCTAACTACAGAGGGATTACTCTCTATATATTTTAAATTTGGGGTTGCAATCAGCAGAGTTAAATGAAATGTAAAATCGGGTATTAGCTGCATTGGTTACTCCTATTGCAGTTAGCCCTTTGTAGTGTGGAGGAGGAGGCTCTGCAGGTCCTCTGGTCTGCATATTAAAGTGCAAGTTGGGGCAGTTCTGGTTTGAAGAATGGACATACTCTTTCTGAGCCCAGTATGTTACTATATAAACCAATGGAAAGCTCTCTGACAGATAATGGAGTTAATGCTGGCTATTTTCTTTCTGTAAGTTCACCACTGTGTGAAAAAAAAAAAATAAGAAAGAGTCTATTCAGTTAATGTGCAGTCTGCTCTTCAAACAGATTGCTTCAGGAGGTGGCTTTTGAGAATCAGCTCATGAACAGTGGCAATTTACTTAATGGTATTTATCCTGCGTTGTCCCAGTTTGTATTCTGTCCAGTTTGTATTAGTCACATCTGACTGAGCGGACAAATGGAGCACAATATCTGTTCTCTTAAATTGGTATCATTTTCACCTGAATTGTAGTTGAAATCAGACAGATGTTTTACCTGAGCTCTTTGGGAACAGAATTCAGCAGCAGTTAGAGTCCTTGAATTAACTGAGTACTAGCTCTCTCTTCCTTGTGAATGTTATTTTGGAATGCTTTACTCCTCTTCAGATATTTCTTTGCCATTACCATCTCAGATCAGCCAAGACCTTATTAAAAAATCTTGAAGGATGATTGGTTTTCTTCTCTAAGTATAGTAAAAGATAATGAGATTGAAGGAAGAAAAAAAATTGTCCTTAGTAACAAAGTAAAAAAAAAAAAAGAACATGGAGTCATGGAGGGAGAACGTGGAGGGGAAGATGAAAGACCCAGAGTTTCATAAAATATTTTGGAATGCTTTCACAGGCTTGTTTAATTTCCACATAGCTATGTGAGTTTGCATATGTCAATTACTTTAAAGTAATGCTTTGATTTGATTATGGATGTGAGTTGACAATAAAATAGTTTGCATAGTGCTCAGTATATGTAAATTGATACTTAAATGCTGCTGTAAGCATCATTACTTATATAGCAAAAGGCAAAATCAAGTTGACTCACATAGTTTTAAATTAGATTAACATAAGCCATTTGTGATTTCATACAATGGTGTCTACAAAATTAGATACAATATGCATGTATGTTAAATCAATCCATTAACAAACTTGGTCCAAATTAGCTGTTGTTATCATTTCCTTGACTGATCAGAAATTTCTGTTTTATGCTACATTTGAGTAGTCCACTAACATACATGGGAAACACGCACTATTTTTTGTGCACCCTAACTTATCCTGTTTCTTGTTGACTTGGAGCTTATCTTGGCAAATGTATCATCTGGCAAAGAAAGATCTTTCACATAATATGAAATCATATTCACCTCAGTAAGAGTAACATGATGTGCTTGGAAGTCCCCAGTATATTATGACTTCTTTAGATATTCTTTTTACATTACAAACTCCTCAAGTTAGAAAAGAGTTGTTAGGTTGCTGCCAGTTAGCAAAGAGCAGATGGTGTTTATTACTGTGACCGGCAAATTGTGTATCTGTGGGAGTAATAAGCCCAATTAGCAAAATGTTTATTGTGCTTTTAAGTGTTGTAGTCTTGGTACCTATTTCCATACGTGTGAGTATGCTCAGTGTAAACTTCTTTGTGCACTTTGGAAAAACCTCAGTAGTATACTTCTGCCTGAATTGTTGGCATTTGTATAAATACCATTTTAGATAATGTCTTGCAAATGAGCCAGTCTTAGACACACAATTCCAATAATTCCTTATTACTTACTTTGTATTTTATTTTCCTGTAAATAGTAAAAGTTGACTATTTCAAGCTTGGCTAGAATGAATTTTAAAAGCCAGGTGGCTTTGTGTCCCAAAAGAATCCTCTTGCCTCTCATTCAATAAAATACAATTCCAGTACAAGGGAAAGTCATGTCTAGCTCAGCATACTCTGCAGTTTTTAAAAATCCTGCTCTTCTTGCACAGTTTGCCAGTAAGGAGCAGTGAGCCATCAAAAGCTTCCCAACCTTTTAGGGGCGTGAGTTGGGATCATGATCACTCTGACTGGTGGCCAGTTGCTGACATCTCTAACCTCTCCCCAGCACAGGCTCAAGAAGCCTGAGAAACATTCCTATTGGCCTTGGCCTTCACCTCTGCCCCAGCTGAGCTGGACAAATAGGGACAACCTTAGGAGAAGCAGTGTAGTAATCCAGATGCAGGAAAAAGACAAAAGCCAAAGATAAAGTTTGACAATTCTACACAGAATTGTAGAAGTGTTTGAGCTGGAAGGGACCTAAAAGATCATCTGGTTCCAGTCAGCCTGGCTGTGGGCATGGACAGATTGCTGAGAGCCCCATCCAGCCTTGCCTTGAACATTAGGATCCTCTTTCTCATTTCTGAGTTGCAACAGCAGACTCTGATGTTGTCTTTCTGTCGGTAGAAGCTGGTGCTGCTGCACCTACTTTGAGTAGTAATACGCTCTTTGATATCTGAGCCTGAGGATTTTAATAGCAGTATTTTCAGCAGTCACTTCCTCACAATCCAAGTAAGCAATAGTTGCTACATACTTGACAGCTTTTCAGGGTCAAGATCACATCTTCCTGCATGGCTGTGCAGTGCCTGGTACAGTGAGTCTCTCTGGATACCTCTGCAACTAAATAAATAAACCTTTGTAATTAACAACTTGTTAATTGAGGATTTAATATAGATCCACAATTTTAATTTATTCCTTGGCTTTTCCTCAGTTATCTCACCTTAGATTTAAAAACAGAACCACATAAAATAAAATGCTTGGGTGTTTTACAGATTAGCAGGCTTTAATAAATGACATCGCTAATGCATGTATTAGAGAAAGAGCCATTCAAATTTTTCTGATACAAGATGGTTTAACTGAATAAGGATATATCAGACACCATTTTTTTTCTTTTTATCAGAAAGTTTATTTTCATTTTAAGGCTTATTTAAATTGCTTCATTTAAATACCACAACTTGTTGCCAGAATTCTGACAGAAAACTGCTAAAAGTGGAAAGTGAGGGGATTTTTTTCCTATCTCAGTGTAGACTTATATCTAAAAGATTTTTGTCTGGAGTTACTGACCATCTGTTTCGTGGAGTTATGCCAAAAATATATTTTCACTGTAGATTTAGATGCTTGCAAAGAGCTAGTAAATAGCCAGACAAGTATTACAGCATCTTTTCCAAGCACACTATATATACCAGTTCCCAGCACTTCTGAAGATAAAAAAAGGTGCAATAAAACCCCATTTATTTCTTAGGTAAATCTTCTAGTCACAGTAACTGTTATAATTCTAACTTTGTTAATCAGATCTAATTTATTCTTGAAGCGATTCCACTGATTTAAACCTGAAATTAATTTGGCCTAGAGTTTTCAAGAAGCTGTATTTTGCCTTTGAGCATTTAATTTTTCTGTGCACAGCTTGGCAGTGCGTTATTGTTCAAAGCCTAACACAGAGATGAGATCCAGTGAGCTCTGTAGGAAAGGGCAGCTTTCTCCTTTTCTCCTTTGGTTCTGGGATTGCTGCAGAGACATTTCTGTGATACAAGACTGAGAAAACGGTAGCACACATTCTTTGGAGTAGATCTCCGAGGTACATTCATTTTCTGCTTCTGCTGTTTGCTGTCTCCTGACATGTCCTTCTTAAAGTAGAGCCCTGCAAAGATCAGTCCTACCAAACAGGTGTCTCAGAAGCTCTTCTCCAAGAGACAGCAAGCATTACATCACATTGATGTAGTCAAAAAATATTGTGCATGCATATCTGGAACGCTAAATTAGTTTTGCTAAAGCCAAGGAGTACTAGGTATTGAATGGGGTAAGCAGCTAGTTATAGAGGGAAACAAACCTGGACTCTGCAGAAGCTACCGAGGAATGGAGTGGAATGGAATGGAATGGAATGGAATGGAATAGAATAGAATAGAATAGAATAGAATAGAATAGAATAGAATAGAATAGAATAGAATAGAATAGAATAGAATAGAATAGAATAGTTCCAGTAGGATGAGACCTAAAATGCTCAGTCCAAATGCCTGAGCAATTCAGGGTTGCCCAAAAGTTAAAGCATATTATTACAGGCATTGTAATACAATGCTTACAAAATTTTGAGAAAAATGAAATTTACCTTCATAATAGTCCAGTATTGCCTTAACATGAAGTCCCTTATGCATATCAAGTATGAGATACTTGTAAAATAAATTCTGTTCTAAGTTAAATTATCTATCAGAAGTCCTAGAATACGACCTTAACTGTAGGCAGGTCTCATTCAGTAAGGTTTTATTCAGACATGGCTTTGTGTTCTCTCCTTTTCTTTAGAACAGGACTGAATTTAGAAATATTCTTCCCTACTCCTTACTCCCATCCTGCTCTCCATGAAGAAGGACAGGATTTTGTGAGGATAAGTAGCTCTGAAAATGTAATGACACTTTGCCTCTCCACAAAGGAACTGATAGCAATGGTGAACAAAACATTGAGAAATAATAAACCTGTTTCATGTTGTCAAGCCCGGGCTATTTCTGTTTTGCTCCTTCTAGAAGAAATTAATTTCTTCTCTCAGTTCAGGGCTCTGTTCTGTATTATCTTACAGCTGGAAACATTTGTCTTATCCCATTCGTTATTTATCTAGCTTTTGTTACTGCTGTGAGCACTGATCTGTGTATAAAACAGAAACAGTCACTGACACAAATGTGTTTTTTGAATGGTAACCATATTCCTTGATTCTGGTTGTAAAATCCTATTAAATTAGATTTTATAAAGTAAGAAGTGTTACAGTTATAGTAGAAATGTGTTCAAGCGTTATCAGACAGGAAAACAAATACTCTTCTAAATGCAAACATGCATTTTCCACCAGTCACTGTACTTACCTTGAGGCTTGAATGCTGATGCTGTAAACTATACCTTAGATTTGTTATACCTGTGGTATGTTGTCCTGAGGTAGTTTGAGCAAAAACTTCAATGAAAACTGAGTAGCCAGAGCTTTGGCTTTGGGCACTTTACTGTCTGATTGCTTGTGTACGGTGAAGTGTGAAAGTAATCAGGATGCAGATAAATCTGCTGAAACTGTGTGTATATATTGGTTGGGGAAGATGTCAGAGATACTGGCTGTAGATAAAGGAAAGATCTATTGAGCTGTATTCTCTGTCAGGTTTTATTTTGCAAAGGAGAAGGTTTATTGCACTGCTGTTGATACACGAAGCATCATGTGCATTTGATTATAAGTAAAGCATCTCCTGCTTTCACCTGTTCATTTTCCCCTAAAGACATTCATCATCTCCCCCAGACAAATGATAAAAAAAAATCTAAGAAAATGATATACAAAATCTCTGCCATAAACCAGGAATGGCTTCTGCAAGCAAATAGAAAGCCTAGCTTATGTTCATAAACATGATTGAAAAGTTAAGCCACCTATAAAAACATCTTGTAACACAACAGTATTTTTCAAGTGGAAGTTTGTTTGCTCCCCAGCAGTCAAAGCTTTCTGTTAATACTCTCTCTTCTATATGTCAGCATTTCTTGGCTATCTTCCCCTAATATGACTAGATATTATCGCAGAGACTTGGAGCTGCTGTTATTTAGAGAAAATTTGTACACATGGCAGGATTGGATTGGATTTGAGATTGCAGAATAAGATCTGCAGTTACAGCTGCTGTTGCAGGAATGTGTGTTTGTGGGCAAGGCTCACCATTATTTGCAGTCCAGCTGCCTGAGTTTCCACATTTTCTTTCCCTGTCTCTGTGCTGGGGTTGCGTGTGCATGCGTGTGGCTTTAACTGAAACCTAAACTTTCCATTATTAAAATTGGTTCTTCCCAGCATATCTTCATTAAATAACAAAAACAAAAACCAAGAGAAATTAAGTTGTTTTTCAGATTTCCTACATTTTCTGCTGTTCACTGCAACATCCTCTTTCTTACATGCTGCTTTTACCTATATGTGAACATAAAGTATATAATTTTTTACAAGTTATTAGGTCGAAGTTACTCTACCAGTACTTTCAGACCTTGGGGAGTTTTGGGATTATAGATTGTGCTGAGGATATCCAGTGGCTCCAGACATGCTGGGAAGACTGAGCACAACAGTAGGATGTTAGAAATTGTGCTGTGGCTTTTCTGCAACTTCAGACAAAACCAAACTAAGAGTAATTCTGTTTTTTAGTTGTAAATAACTGCTTCCTTCCTGATATGTGCTTTGTGATAGTGGATGAAATGTGAGTGTCTGTCTGCTGCATAATCAATAGAATTAAAATCCCCAGCTACTTATTTCCTGTGAAGTGATTAAAATCCACTTAGTGCGTAACATGGTCTGTGCTGGCCATGCTGCTCCTTTGCAGCAATATGTCAAGGTAATGATTATACAGTTTATGAAGTGCTTAAATATAAATAGTCAACATAAATCTTCACAGAGTGTACTTTAATAGTTTTACTCCATTCAGAGAACAAATGTAGTCAAGCTTTGCTTGGCCTTCTCGTAGTTTCCTCTAAAGTTACATAACATTACAGTTTGTTCACCTTTTGAGGGGTAGCTTTTCTTAATACTAAAAAACGCTGAAAAGAATGCAGCAGGACATGGTTCTTGTCTGATTAGTGGTGCCTAAGTGTCACAAAAGATTTGGTGGTCTAAGTTGTGTCACCCTCCTTTCCACAGGGGGTCCCTGCAGAGAAACAAAAGCTCTGCTGTTTCTCAGCCATCCCTAATAAACCTTTATATACATGTGTATGTAAATGGGTGATTTTTGAAATCTTGTGTCTATCGATATATTAAGTCTACAATCTAGTATTAAAGTTCAGCTCTTGTAATTTCTTCCTCATTGCTTGGTTTATTTTCATAAAGAGTTGTATAATCAATTTGAAGCCAACAACTTCTAATCCAAGTTTTCCTTGGAAGAGAAAGAGCAACAGTTTGAGGACACAGGATTGTTGATACATTGACTGGGACATCTTACATTGACTTGAAATCCTACCTTATTTTGGAGAGTTCATAACTTCTATTAAATCAACAGATAGAGTTGGAAAAAAGTAAAAACCCACAAGCTTGAAAAATCTGGTCTTGGAGCTTCAAATCATGCTAAATTTTCCTGCAAGTGTTACCACTTTCTATTTCCTCCACAGATGCATTATCTTGCAGAAATCAATTCTTTTGGTTTAGGTGGCAATGGATTTTACCGTACATATTTATTTTTTCTGTGATTACATGCTATTTTCATAGATGGTGTAACCAGTATTTGAATGAAGTTAAAATTTATTTTTAATTAAGACACTGGACTAAAAGCCAGCTTGGGTTTTGGAGCATTTCACATGATTCAGAGTTTGGATTTTACTGACATGGCTGATTCTTTTGTGTTGTTATATTCTTGCTGGTTAAAGTGTGAACAAGAATATTTTCCCGTTTTTCCATCTTTAAAATAGAAGGTAGTGCAAAACAAAGTATAACATCTTCATAGACTTTTTGTGCATATTTTTGACAGCAATGTTTTCTTGATTGATATTTCTTATTGTCATGGGTTTTTTTCTCTGAAATACAATGACACCCCTTTTGCTTTGGTGGAGCTTATTCTTTGTTGAAAGCCAGACCAGAATACTGTCTGCTCAAACTTGTGCATAATTCCAAACCATCTTAAACAAGTGCTGATAATGTCCAGTCAGCTTCTGAAGACCACATACAGCATTTTTCAAATATGTTAGAAATAATAAAAAATAATAAATTGAGGAGACTATTGATTACAGAATAAACAAATTATATAATAGATTCCCCCCTTTTTGCTGCTTTGAGTGGATATGGTATTAACACCTAATTTATTTAATGTTCTGTCTTCTGATTTTCTTGTAGACATCTCTCCTTTTCATACAGAAAAAAAAACATTGTAGGTGTAACATGAAGCGTGCAGTGTTTAGGAATATTAGCTACATGGAAGACAAAGCCATGTTCATTTTAGAAAATACCCTTGAATATCTACCACAATCTATTGATTGCCATTTGTTCTGGTGCTGGCAAAACAGGTATTTGAAGCCAGTACACAAAACAGCACTTATTTTCAAGTCAATGTGTGAAGCAACAAATCCTAGAAGTCTGTCTAAAGCTCTGACTTTGCAGTATACGTTACTTGCCAGTAGAGCTGGCTAACTTGGGAAAGAAGCTAGGCATTCTCTGAGTTTCACCAATACTGTCTCATGAGCAAATATCCTGTTTAGCAATTCACTAAACCTAGCAACCGTGGGCCTCAGTCCTGGAGAGAAGCCTCCCAGGGTTCAAATAAGCCATGAATGCTTTTGCTGTCTTTCACACTAGATGAGTTCTTGGTTCTCCAGTCTCATATCTGTGTCAATTAGGCTGAATGCTCGGTAGGAGTATTTCTTTTATAGAAAAGTAATATTTTCTTGTTTAATCATCATGTTTATTTATCAAGTTTTTGGAAAAGTACCTGTGGGTCTGAAAGAGTTCTCTTATTTTCATTCTAGTTCAATTTTGTTGGGAAATTGCTTGGACCAAGAGGAAACTCTTTAAAGAGGTTACAAGAAGAAACAGGTGCAAAAATGTCTATCCTGGGAAAAGGATCCATGAGGGATAAAGCTAAGGTACTGTGTCTGGATTCTGATTGCAATTAGTGTTGAAACATATGTTGTTTTAGGTGTTACACTTAGATTACCTGTCTGTTTATTAATGACTCAATTAAAAGGCTGTAATACAGTCTTGACTCCAAGGCAAGTTTGTTTTTTTCAAGGTACATCATTTCCTGAAATATAATTTTTTTCTTGCTGTGCCAACCTTGCTTGGACCTTTACAGTCACTATATACCACCGTTATTTAAATAATTCACCTAAAAGAGAAACCAGTTTGAAGTTCATTTGTTCTGAGAGAATTCTCTTTCTCCTGTGAAAGTACAGCTTTTATATATTGCTGTTTTAATATTGGTGGACATAAATGCATTTTCTCTTTTGTTTTCTGTTTCTTTAGAGATTTTTTTAAAATGTTGAATATTTATTCAAGGTATAGTTCTAGGAAAAGATTTTAAAAGTGGACATTTTACATAAGTGTGTGTAAAAATGCACTATAGATAAAAGAAAATAAAGATACTTGGAATCACAGCCTGGTCAATGCCCCTGAGTAAATACTTGCAGGTAAGTGTTACTCCTCTTCAACCAGTTCCCTGCCCAGTTTATATACTGAACAGGATGTTCTGTGGTATGGAATATCCCTTTGGGTCAGCTATCCTGGCTGTGCTCCCTCCTGGCTTCTTTTGCACCTCCTCACTGGCAGAGCATGTGGCACTCAAAAATTCTTGGCTAGGGATAAGCACTACTTATCAACAACCCAAATATTAGTGTGTTATCAATAATTTTCTCTTACTAAATCCCAAACACAACAGGGTATACCATTTACTAGGAAGAAAATTAATCCTATCCCAGCTTATACCAGGACATTAAGAAAGCTTTCATGTATGTTTGACCCAAAGAACAAGTACTGATTGCATTGTGATGTCTTCTCTTAGAGTCTGTAGAACAGCAGTATTAGGATCAACACAGAAATAATGACTACTAATTTCACTGTATTTTAACTGTATATAGCCTTTAGTAATGTTGTGCATTATTCTTTCCTTTCTGTCACCTCTGTCATTAATCTTAGTAGCTAAAATTATGAAAGCAATAATATGCCAAAATAAAGGAAAGATCAATCAGGATTTTTTTGGTTGGCATTATTTGGTCTTGGTAATGTATCAGTAATCACATAGACATTATGAGTTCTGAAATTGCAATATTAAAAAAAACAAACCCACAAACCAGACAAATTAGGTACACAGATTGTATTTAATTTTTCATATTTTCTTTATGACATTTCAGTCAGATATTTAGTAACACTTCAGTTATGATTATAAGATAATAAATGTTGAATACACTACTGATTTTATTTCCAGGTATTGACAGGTAAAATATTTTAATTACTTATGTCTAAGTTCTGGAAACATAAATATTTCCCTGGATGAGAGAATGTATGTGCTGCTAAGTAGCAGTGATTTGCATCAGTACTACATTGGATGCCCATCTCTCCATTTTCAGCCACCCACTCAGATTATTATTGTTTATAGCATCAGCTGCCCAGACAGGAGAGTATAAAGATGTTTAAACATATTAATAGACAGATTAAGACTTGGGATTTTGAGATTGGTCACTCTTCTGATCATATAATTTTTTGTCTGATCATAAGTGCCAGCATGACAGGTACTACATTCACTCATGAATATGTCAGCAAAATTTGGGATATTTTCTTTTCCTCTTCAAAAGGTTATTAATCCTTAAGAACAATATGAAATTGAGTATGAGCTTCAGGGAAACTAATTCATATAAAAGTGGTGTAAAAATATGAAGTTCTAGGGTAAACTGGCATTAAATATAGCAGTCATGAAAGCAGTTTCTGTAGAGAAAGACTCATAAGCAATTTATCTTAATCTAATTTAGACATTACTGACTCAAAAGAAAACAAAATCCCTGTGCAATTACAGGGAGAGGTAGGAATTTTCTGATCCATGTACATCACTCTTACCAGTTCCTAGCAAAAGAGTGTGAGAATGATCATGGCATGGTAGTAGTTACAATTAGCATTTCAGAGAGGCTATTCTAGTTGAGATGCTGGTAAAATGTAAGGAAAATGCGTTTGACTGTGAGCATAAATAATGGTGTGAATTGCTACGTTGCTAAGGAAAATACAACTTGCTCTGGTTATAATAGGTTTCTTGTGCCGTAGTATCATTTACAGAGTACTTTTTTACTGATTTAAATACAAATTACCAAAGACTGGAGGCTTTTTGTGGGATTTTTGAACCATAAAAGAAATCAGTTTATGTGTATTGGCTGATAGATCTTTGTTTTGCATGAGTATCCAAGAAAATCTGTGTAATTTCTCTCTAGAAACTGGCATTTCCTTAAAGCTGTCTATATTAAGCCATGAGCCATAGCAGTCCCTAGACAGACTGCAGGCACGGGTGCTTTTCACCTCCAGTCTGGTGCAGCTGGATGCTGAGTTGCATCACAGAAGCAGAAACAGAATTTCTGCTGAAAAGTGCTAAATACATTTACTCCCTAGATCCCTAGATACTTAAATCTTCAAAAAGAGCTGCTTTGCTGATTTGAGGTTTTTTTAGTGCCAAAATGACAATGGGGAGGTTGTGGGCTCAACAGTGAACTGCTCTGGCTATAGTCAGTAATTTTGGTCCTACGGGGGGGCAGTTTCCGTGTCTGGGAAGCAAATTATGTCAGAGGTATGTCTGTTCTTCAGAATGTCCTTATCTTCTTTAAAGAAACCTGTGGGTAAATTTTAGACTAAAGATTTTAGGCTGTTTTCTTCCAGAGCAACAGGGAGCACTTGTTAAGAGTGACTTGAAATTTCTGTCTGCTGTGCCTACAGTGTGGGAATAGGAGAGATTCATTTGAAAAGGCAATGCAGCTTACCTAAAATTGGTATTATGAACAGCTCAAAGTACACAAAATACCAAAGAGCTAATGTATTTCACAGAAAGTTGTGTTAGAAGTTACTGAGGAGATGCCCAACTGCATCAGTAGTTTCTGGGATTTTTTAAGAACTTTTTGATTTAAAAAGTGACCTAAAGGAGTCTGTTTGGAAGAGCAGAATAACCTTAGAACAATAGAATGTTTTAGTTTTGCTTTGATAATATATTAAATGTTAGGCAAAGAAAGATTTCTCATTACATTTCATTTTGTTAAAAAAATGAAAAATAGATTTCTAACCTGCATATCTTTTCCTGAAAACTAATTGTTCATCACCTGCAAGACATTTAGAAGACTGGTCAGTTATTTAAACTAAAGGAGGTCACATTTTTTTTTGCTCCAAACATATTTTTGAAACACATCTGTGGGTTAAGTGCTTTCCAAAGATGGTCTTCTCCAGATGGTCACTGGACAACAGCTTTTCCTGCTAAACAGAATTTGTTTAATTACCTTCCCTTTATAAGAAACAACTAGCATTAACAACTTGTTTGGAACTAAAAAGATCCTAAATCAGCACACAGAGAAACTCCTGAGTTCCAATTGCTAGCATGTTGGCTTTAGGGTGATTTTTAACAGCTGTGTTATGTGAGTGCCTTAAAAAAGATTTTGAAAATACGGGATAGTTGCAGTGCACTCTGGTCTCTTCCCTGCAGATTCTAAGTTCTGCAACCTTCAAATTAGTGTTTCAATATCTTATATGATTAAGTCCATATATAATGCAAGTAATGCTCAATAGCTTTTTGGTTTGAAGCACATGTTTCTTCATTAGTTCATGGTTAGCATGAGTGTAGGGTCCTAATAGTGGAAAATTACTTCTCTGAAAGGATTCTCTTGACTTCACTGGTTTGTCAAAAAAGTTATAAATTACTGTTCAGAGAGCCCAAAAGGGAAGAAAAAAAGATGCAGGTTTTGTTTATGGTATGTTGTGTTCCAAGCATTGCATTATATTATTTCCCAATGCTATTGCTTCACTGAACTGTGAGGTCAAAGATGGTGTCCTTATTGCCCAGAGTTTTAAAAGCTTTTGAGTGTTGCTGCCTGTCAAAATGTTTAAGGTCATGCAGTATAGATACATATGCAATATTTTTTCCAAGTGGGAGTGGCAGCAATCTCAACAAGAATAAGAAGTTACAAAGGACTTTAGGAAGTTAAAAAAAAAAAACAGATCCAACCAAAAATCACCTGGTGGTCCACTGCACCAGATTTTACACTGGTGCCACTCCACTTGTGCCTGTAAGGTTTCTTATTCTGGTTTATGGCAATGGCAATTTAGCTCAGTGTGTTGTCAGGAGTTTCAGCTCTTATAGTTGGATATAGAAATTTGGGAAATCCTATAAAAACTCAATTTTAGTTTTTTAAAAGATAACCTTTAGATTTACTTCCAGCCTGCTGGGAAGTTTGATTTAGACTTTATGCAAAATCTCTGAAATGTTCGTTTCTTAGGCAAGGTATTTCTGTTCCCTTGAAGTAGTCCTTTATCATCTTCAGCTGGAAAATCTCTAAGGGGAAGATAGAGCAATGTGTGGCATTTGATTTAAAAACCTAGCTCAGCTGGGAGCATGAATAGTAATTTTACATCAGTAATTTGTGCTCACCCATTTTGTCTTTTTCTTTTTTTGTGTTTAAAAGTCGTAAGAACTTTGTATTTTTGTCTCTAAAGACACGGTACCTTATAGGTTACAGCCATTTCACCCCATAGACACATTTATGACCAAGAGCAGGATTGGGTCCTCAGCTTGCCTTCAAGACACGAGCAAAAGTTGCAACAGCACACTGCTTCTGCTACAGCACTTTTTTTGTCTTCCAAATATCTCCAGCTTCCTGAAGTGAACTGCTCTGGGGCTATAAGGACCATAACAAACAACCAGCAGCAAAGAAAAATGCAAGGAAAAGGAAACAAACAAAAAGCAGACCACCCCATCTTTTACAACTGAAATATTCAACAGCCATTTGAAAAAGGATGTTGACTCTTTAAATCCTACTGTAATTTGCATTCTCTCTGTTTTTCCTTTAATTGAGTGTGTCAAAGGGTGCCAACAGCTTTCATACTCTAAAGCTAGGTTTTTACTTGAAAGAAACATTCCAAATAAAATGCTTTCTCCTCATATAGAGAAAACATAAATCTGTTGGCAGGTGCAGATTAAAAGAGCATCTTTATCACTGCTTCCTCCAGTGTTACTGGAGCAACAGTGTTATTAGCAACTTCCAGCTGCTCAACCACCCCAGTTTCTTGGAAAATACCTCTGTGTATTACCCCTAGTGAGCTGTAAAGTCCTTTTTTCCCCTGATAGGGAAGGCAGTTTGAGGTGGATGCAAATCACAACCAATACTTCTTAGAATAGCTTTTATTCTATAAACTTTTACTGAATCTATTAAGTATTGCAATTGTTTAGATTTTCACTGAAGGCAGGTAATTATTCTCACAAGTTATTCACCTTATTGAGATTCACATCTGAATTGCCTCACACGATTATCAGGTTAGAGCAACATTTGGGAAGACAGCTCTCATATACTCAGAAAATAGAGGGCATTACTGGCAGGTAATGGTAGGTGTTCAGAAAGTCTGCCAGAGGCGTATGTGACCCCATAGTCTTCATCTGTGTAGAGCAGTCATCTTGGATACAGGCTGAGTTCCAGACTCACATGAACACAAATGTGTGCTCATTCACCAGCAGCAGTAGTCTCCAGGGCTTGCCAGTCCTTGGGAAGCTTTCATGCGCCACCTTCTCAGCACATCCTTTTCATTCCTTTGACTTCCTTCTTGCTTTTTCTTGAAACTATTTTTCCATATAAACTTAGAGATGCCTATAAAATCAATTCATGGGAAGTCAGTGAAAGAGACATCATTGAAAAATGCTTTTTCCATTTCTTCTCCTAGGTGTCTTATGTCCATGCATTGTCTGTCCCCTCTTACATTTCACCAGCTCCTCAGATCTGTGCAAATCAGCTTGTTTCCAGAAGTATGTTATTTCTCTTTTTTTTCAGAAAACTCAACTCCATGTTACCCAAAGTGCAGCACCTAGAGAAAAACAAGTTGTCTTTTCTGCTCCTCAGCCACATTTTTAAAATAAATTTGTATCTTTTGATATTACAGTAAAGTGAGTGCTTGCAGTTATTTATCCTCCCTCTGGCACAAAAAGAATATTTTTTTAGTGAGAATCTTTCTAGAGGGGAGTCATAAGCCTCTTATTTTCTTGTCATATCCCTGCATGTTTTGGTTTTTATGCCTCTTGCCTGTCTGCCAGGGATGTGATGATACAAATGATCTTGGGAAAAACAACAGGATTATTGTCTTTCCCAAGATCATTTGTAGCATTACATTCCTGACAGACAGGAGCATCTTCTGTTTAATAGTTTTTGCAAGTTCTATTAGTTGCCTATTTGTCTGGCTTGCTGGCTGAAGTGGAATCAAGCTCAAAAATATGAGGCCATTGAGCCTAAAGAGTTACTGACCCCACCGGGATAAATTTT
>PYHW01010164.1:5206061-5217523 GCA_013186435.1 Turdus rufiventris
TGCCTATTTTCCTTCAATTTATGCAGTTTCAAGTGATCAGCAGCAGCTTTTTCAGTTTGTGCTATAAAATTTTGGAAATCCATTTGTTTCCATTTCTCTCAAGTTTGTTTCTTTGCAGTATGTATTTTTCCGTACAAAGGTGGTTTATTATATTTATGTCAAAGATTTCCAGTATTTTCTCTGACATCCTTCTCTGAATTTTAGAAGGAATTTGAATACATAGTCCATCTTGCTGCAGAGAAAACAGCCTTTCACCCAATTCCTTTTGGGTTAAGAATGAGTCTGCTTTTTTTTTTGTCTGGGTGGGTAACCGCTCTGACTTTGCTTAGAGGAGTTAGGCTAAAGGTAAGCTTTTTGAAGGCTTTTTTAGCTGTATGTATATGTGGAGAGAGGAAGAAAGGTCTGTGTGTGATATATTGCTCCAATTCATGTTTGAGCATTAAGTCTCTCTAATGTTAGCCAGTTCCTTCTGGTTTTTCCTACACAGTGACAAAGGAGGTCTGTCTCTTAACCATTTTAATTCCCACGCTATTTATTGTTCAACTCTTCTATCTCCAAAAGATGCAGAGTCACTCCCAAAGTCTCAAGATAGATTTGTAACTCACTTCCTTAATGTTTCTACATATTGGTAGGACTTGCATTTTAAAGGGACTTGATGTCACTTGCATTTTATGAGGAGTATAGCTCAAGTAAAATTACTTTGGAATTATCACCAAATTAGTCAACAGTGTTCCTTTCACTTTGATGTAAAACTTGCTGGTTTCTCAATCATATAATCTCATCAATAAGCCTCCAGATCATTCTGTGTCCTAAATGGGGATGATGTACCACCTTCTTCTTCTGCTGTGTTTCATGGATCATGTAAAGACAAAGTATCAGTACCAAACCATTGGTTTAGAAAAAGATAGCTGTATCAGAGCTCATCAAATTACTGCTTCCTGCCCATACATGAGACAGTGCTGCTCCTTGTCTCTGCAACAGTGACTTCCACCTTGTTTGAGTCTCTCAAATTCTAGGAAAATCTTTTCTCTAGAGATGTGGCTTGTGGTTTGTGCTGCCTGTAAGCTCTGACCTGCACTTCAGAACCTAGGTCTGAAGATTGGGCACTAGGGCACTCTATTGGCTTCTCCGTTCAGGTTCCAGTTCTGCTCTGCATTTTCTTTCTGGGCACTGTAGCAGTATGTGAGCAGGACTTTTTTTTTTGTCTTGTTAGAGAAGTCATTTATGTTTCTCAGTAAGCAAACTTCCCACCCTCATAGCAGCTGGAAATTTTTTAGTTGCACTTTTGTAAAAAAATGGTACTTGTGAGTTTGTGTCAGCAGACTTTAACAGCATTCTAATATTATAGCTAGAGCTCAATTTACTGCAGCTCATATTTGTGCAATTAAATACTCATATGTAAATCATGTCAGTTTCTGAAAAGGATGCAGGATTGCATCCTGCAGGGATGCAGGCTTGCACAAAGATGTTTTTCCTCAGTATTGGAGTTTGTTTTCAGTGGTGCAATATCTGGACTACCATCAGAGTCAAGAATTAGCCATCAGGAATTGCTGGGTCACAGGAGCATAGCATTTATCTCCTGACCACTCCTTAGCCAGTGTCTCCCTGAGGCAATGGTAGCGAAAAAGGCCTGATGAAAATTGCTCTGGTGGAGCTTTGCTCAGTAAATATTCCTCAGGAGAGAAAAATCCTAAATTGCACAAATGAAAAAAAAAACCTTAATGTCCTTTTTGTCTCTCAGAGACAAATTTTGGACTATAAACTTCAGGCTGTAAATTTGGAAATACTCTGCCTCTTTGATTCTATAATTTATTTGTCTGTGATTTCTTGAAAAAGGCAAACAATTTGTACATGTTTGTGTGCTTATTAAAAGAAACTAAACAGAAGTCTTGATCTTTTTGGTTTTCTTGTTTGAATGAATTTGTTGGGTATTAAATAAAAAAAAGACTTGCAGTTCTTCCTACACATGAAAAATTGGAACACAATGTTTTATTTTAAATTTTAAAATTTAAATTAGCATAAAAATTGAGATTATCATATCTTCCTATCTTAGACCTGTATTAATTACTGATGAAAAATTAAAGTTCTTAGATTGATTACATGCCAAGACAGGTTTAAGCAACCAGGAAAATGGTATACTCATTTGAGTACTTGAAATGTTTGTAATTTAAATAAAATTTGAAAAAAATGGTTTGAATATTCTCCTTTGATGCTTAAGGAGTTCCATAAGATCTCCTCTAACACTTTCAGAGTCCCAGAAGTGCATTTCTTGTACTCCTGAAGCCAGTGGCAGTTTTGCCAATGAACAGTGCAAGGAACTCTTAGTATTTAGCTGAGCAAATCAAATTAATCTGCATATGGTTCTCTAGGAATTTTTGGACCAGAGCACCAGACTGAAGAGTGAGGTGTTAAAGGGGTTGTAGGGATTCAACAAGATAAAGCAATGCAAGTATTTCCTACTATCACAGTTCATGGTGTGATGTGATGCTTCCATGTAATTAGTGATGACATTTTCAAAACAGAAGAGCCAAGAGGGCAATTTAGCTTTGTGTTAAAGATTTCATACTCTGAAGCTGATAGTTAAGAAAATTGCATTGTCCTCACAGAAGAATCACATCAGACCTCAAGCAGATGCTGTTTTATTACTTATGTAACACAGTGGAGATATTAAAAAACTTTATCACTTCCCTTGAATGTAAGGTTAAACAGACTTACATATTTTGTAGTTCTGACAGGACATTTGTAAGACTTACACTGCTGGTTTTAAAAAGATGGGGTACATTCTTTTCTTTCTACTAAATTAGACTGTTTCCGAAGGGCAAAACATTGAGGTAGTGCTTCAGCTTTATTTTTTCTGAGTTGAAGGTAATGGAAGACCATGAAACATTAAAGAAGGCAAAGCAAAGGGGTGGCAAGAGAGCAATGTGGGAAGGGCAAAGATAGCCCTTAGCAAAGAAAAAGTTAACGTGCTTTCTGTTTTGTCAACTTATAAATGTTTAGTAATTTTGTTACCTGAAGGCAGTTTGATTTTTTTGCTTGTGGAATACTGTAAGGTTTTCTCAATATCCCAGCAAAATAAACAAAGCTATGTACATATGTATTATGCATTAGAAAGAAGCTGCCAAGTGACTCATCTGCAATCTCCCCTCTGCAGTGGTGCCAATTTGACACCCAGAAGTCTGAGTTCCACATCCAGACCTGTGTCAAACTCTTCTTGATTTCAGCTCACTTGTATTTCATTGGTCAGAGAGCCAGTTGGTGCTTGTTGACAGTGTCCCATTGCTGCCACTGTCTGCGGGGACACTCCTGTGCCTCACATCTCCCAAGAGGTTTGGATGTGTGATTGTGCACCCAGCTGGAAGATCCCCTTCTCCTGCACATGGCATTGCAATCCTGAATGGCACTGTCAGGGTGGAACAGGCAATAAGTTTTCTTAAAAAAAATAAACACAGGAAGAAATAAAGCAGCACATTCATGTGTGAGAGATGGGAAGATAAAAATAGAGAGACAAGGAAATTAAAGTAAATGAACTCAATTGCTTACAGCAATTCTGGGGACAGAATATGTTTTCACACTGATGTTTTTCCCCATCTATACTTTTTCAGAACAGTGACTTATATTCCAAAGTATTTTATTTATCTGGATGCAGCTTCATAAAGACCAGGTTTGATCTTGCTGAGTTTAGTTTTATGATTATTGTTCTTCTCATTTTACATATAGATAAATGCAGAAAGAACTGCTTTGAATTATTTGTAGCAATTATGTTAAATCCCAGTTTTCCATGCATAATGTTATCTGTACTCTTGAGGATCATGATAAATACTTTTAATATACTTTAATGGGCTACTCTTACAAGGAATTTTCCATTGCCACAATAGAGGCAGCGTTACAGTAAATTAAATTATAGTGCACACCATTAAATAGAATAATGAAAAAAAAAATCAGTCTTGGAGCAACAACTCTTTGGAGTCCCCTGAAATTCAATTCCACAAGAAACATAATAGAAGAAGATGGTGAGTGGAATTTAGATAGCTAAGTTAGATATTATTTACTTTGTAATATCTCCATCAGGGATTAATGTTCTCTTATTCAGAGGCATTGATTAGTCTCTGGATCATTTTTCAGATTGATTACTGTTGTAATGTAGCATTCCTTTTCCATTTATCTACCCAACATCAATATAACTTCAGAGATGTAACTTCATCACAGTACAGTTGTTGTGCAATCCACAATAATTTGTGGCTTCTCAATAATAGCTTTAAGGAAATCTGTACAGATTTAATTTGAGTTTATAGCCATTTATTGCAAGAAGAACCACCCCAACTTCCTTTCATCTTCTCTGAAAAAAAAATTCTCTGTCAGAGAAGTATTCTCTGACAAGATTTTTTCCAAGTATGCTTGAGTGTAAGGTATGTTTCTGTTTTGTCAAACACAGCTAAAGTAAGGCATATGTGTAGCTCTGACAGTTATGTTTTGAATATGCAGCAAAATCAGAAGGTGTGATAGTAGCATTGCAAGTAATATTACTTACTTTTTCCTAGTTTTTGTAGTTTCTGTTTTTCTGAATGGAGGTGAACATGAATTCAATCCATTGTGGAGCTGGCACTTTGAGTCAGCAGGACTATAAAGTTTTCCTCTAGTTCTCATTACTGTGTGGCTTTGGCTTTATTTCTCAGATTCTTACTTTCCCTACAGTAAAGGATAACAGCTCTTGTTCATGTAATTTAGAGGTGTCTACAGAGAATTAGTTTGTTGATAATGATAAATCTTACAAATGCAGCATGTTAATGCAATAAATTCAGAGTTTTCTGAGTTCAGCTGTTATCCCTACAGAAAATATCCCATACCTAAGGACATTTGTGGATGTGCTCAAGGCTGTCAGGCTCTTTTGCTGATTTTTGTGCTGATATGATATTGTGTCTATATGTGGACTCAGATATTCCATTGGTCTAAATCAGATCAAGTCCATTTATAATACAAAATAGATTGCATTTTTATTTTTGCAGAATTTATGGAGGAGACAAGAGGCATAGCAGTTAGTTATTAAAATAATAACCAATCCCTGCCTCCTGTCATCTTCTTCCTTTCACAGTCTCCGAGAAATTTCTTTGAAACCAAGTCTTTAGAAGTAATGCTAGCACTTACTGGACTCTGATCTCATAGACTGTGTTTAGAAGACATAGGAACACAGCTGGGATTTTTTATGAATGGGCAAATGCTTTGCTGAATTGTAGACCTACAGGCGAGTCTTCCTTTCCTGTGCTTACACACCCTGCTGTGAAAGTCAGTGGCTGCACTGTGTGTTGTTCTTTGGTGCTCCAACAGATGAGTGATTTAGGAGGTGTCTATAAACTCTAAAGAATTCACCTAAGAGTCATATTTATGAAGTGAAGAGGAAAAATAAATAAAAACTTCTCTGTTTTTCTGTCCAGCTGCAGGTCCTGCTTTATCTCCTCTTACGTCTTTTACCAAATGCTTTTTTATCTGGCATGAGAGAGAAAGAAAAATAATGTTTTCTTTGTATTATGTTGTTAATCTTTCTCCAGGGGTCTGATTACAGAATGAGGGGATATAGGGAATGTCCAGCAAGTCTTACTTCCTTAATTAAAAATATAATTAGCCATCCATATAAATCTCAATTCTAGTGTAACACTGGTTATATTGAATCTCTAGCTGTTAAGAGACTTGATCCAAAGGTACATATGTAAATCCAAAATTAATGTTTCATGTTTCCTTAAATTGATGTAGCAAATGTGTACTCTTGAATAGTTTGACAATAAATTATTCTGTTTTACTATTTCAAGGTTGAACCCTGGGTGGCAACTGTTGCAAACAGAATTAATATTTTAGTTTGTTCTTTTGAAGATTTAGTGGCAATTGCTAAAACATGCTCTACAGAAAGGAATCTTTTGCAATCATCACCTAGTTAGATATAGGAAGTTTTTTCTTCAGCTACTTCTAAGTAGAAAGCTCAATTGTGATGCTGAAAAGTGTGTAGTAAAAAAATGATGTGACATTAAAACTTGAATATTTTTTGCCCCCTTCATGATTGATGTGATGAGGACCTAATTGCAGCTTTCCTGTCGCTGAAGGAAGTCTACAACAAAGATGGAGAGAGACTATTCGCTTGCAAGAGCCTGTAGTGACAGGACAAGGGGTGATGGCTTCAACCTGAGAGTGGGTTTAGATTAGATACTAAGAAGAAATTCTTTACTGTGAGGATGGTGAGACCTGAGCAGGTTACCCAGGGATGTTGCGAATGCCCCGTCCCTGGAAGAGTTCAAGGCCCGTTTGGATGAGGCTCTGAGCAACCTGCTCTAGTGGAAGATGTCCCTGCCCATGGCAGGGCAGTGGGATGAGATGATCCTTAAGGTCCCTTCCAAACCAAATCATTCTGTGAATCCATGACTGTGATGAGTCCCCATGTTTTACAATTCCTGTATTTGAAACAGCTGTCTATGGTTTTGTCTGTTTTCTGCCACCTTCTCTCCTTTCTTTCTTATTACATCAGCAAAGTAACATACTGAATCTGCAGATTTGCTTTCTCCTTTCATGATACAGACAGCTATCACTGCTTCTTTTTCTGAAGTTTGTAGGGCAAGCATAGCTATTATATAGTCTGCAAAAAAAATTTAAAAAGTAGTGGCTGAACTTACAAAATGTGGAGTTTTTAAATGAGGTTCACATACAGTAACTGCTAGGGTTTTTCTCTTTAGGGTTTACCATTTATTACTTTTCTGCTTAGTGTATGAAATACACAATATGCATTATGATCCATAGATACATATTCAGATTAAATAATTTTACTGCAAGTTCACTGTTAAGTGAAGATGGTGCATTCGTTTCGTTCAAGTATATCAGTACTATGGATTGCTAGAATAGCTTATAAAAGGTTCCAGAAGTACTTCAAGTATAGCAAAAAATATGTTATTCAGTGTTAGGACTATATGGAATTTTGGCCTAATACATGTACAGAAATACATTTCAAATGTGTACTTGCAATTTGTTACTAAAGGGAATAATCTATTATTAAAAATAGATGAAATGATTTTACATGTGTAGCAAAAAAATGCAGCAAAGAAGCCTGCTATGTAAACTTAAATTACTTTTTTCACATGGGCTTCAGTGAGAAGATAGATGATAGACCATGTTATTTGTTGTATGGACTTTTGTTTCCAAACTGGGCTTCTCCATGTCACAACTATAAATTTTGCTCTTATTATATAGCAATAAGGGCAAATTTTCACATATTGTTTTATACTGTTTGTAGAATGTAGTTCAGCAATGAAATCTAGGAGATGTTGTACTACAATGAATTATTAATTCATCTAGTGTCATTTCCTGGCTCTGGAAATAGTATCCAGTGGTTTATAAAATTGAGAGGAGAAAGAGGAACAAATTATATTCTCGGATAATTGAAAAAGCTACTGTGATTGAGGAGAGAATTTGTTTCTCTCACATGTAAATTATCACCATATACCATGAAATACAGTATCAAATAACTCTTCCTAATACATTGGCTAGCACAGAAGCATATGTTATGTCTCCATTCAGCATGCCTAATTAAATTTTGCTAAGATATTTGTGCAAAGATTTTTTTGTTACATTGTGTGAAGAAATGTCATTAGAAAGAAAAAGCAACAAAAAAGCACAACTCTTTTTTGTCTTTGGAATGTATTTTATGTATGGGGTGAAAGTTTCGGAGGGGTATTGTAGGCAAATACTAGAAGAGATTCCAGATACCAGAGAGGAAATCTACGAATCTTTTTAAATAAGAGTTGCAAAAAAGCTATAACAGGTGGTACCAATCTGATGAGTTTTCCTGTCTTGAGCTTGATTTATTTCTTTCATTTTCTGTAAATTAAAGAAAAGGGTTTATAGACTTGTATGAAGCATCATTGCAGTAAGGCTCAAATATTATGGTACATGAAAAACGGGATTTCTTCCATACATCATAACATATTTATAATAATTTTTCCTTTATTTCTATGATTTGTGATACATGCTTTCATTTTAATTTACAGAAAATTCATTCTTTATATGTTGAATTGGCCATAGTTGGGTGTAATTAAAAATACGCATGTGTCTCTGGACTTATATGAGTGTATTCTGTTGCTGTTTGGCATCTCAGGATAAAACCAAAAATGCTGAGACTGCACATAAAATGATAATTCTGTATTGTTTATTCTTTTGAACTTTTTTTTCTATGTCTTTGGTGACCAAGTTACTGTAGTTGTTAGTTGAAGTTTGAGCTGCTTGTAGTTTTTTACATGTGTTTGAGTTTTGTTGGTCTTTTTTGTTGTTGAGAATTTTATTTAAGCTAGAATTTTATTTCTGTCTTGTTTTTTACTTTATTCTCAGTTCAGAAGTGTTGTGTTACTTAATCTGGACCATGTCTAACCCTAGTAGATAGACGCTTCTTTTTGTACCTGCATAGTCCCTGGTGTGGGCCCAACATGGGTATGCTAAATTCTGCAAACAACATGTGTGTCTCTGAAGTTTCAGTAAATCAGACATAAAAGCAGGGGAAACTTAATCTTTTTCATGTATTGCTATTCACATCACCACAAGTGAACTCACTGCTGCATTCTGCCATCCTTCAGGCAAGGCTGTTGGCACTGCTGGCTAGCCCAGGAGTATCAGTGTTCTCATTTATCTAAGGTCCACGCCTGAAATCAGGTGGTGTGAATGCTACTTCAATGTATGCAATACCACATTTTCATAAGAATGACCTCAAGCTGTTTCTTTAGGCCAGTAGTGGTGATGTATCACTGTGGAGTATAGTGAAATAGTTAGATGAAGACTTGAACATGAGCTGGCACATGTGCACCTGCAGCGTGGCCAGCAGAGCAATGGAGGGGATTCTACCCCGGCTCCACTCTCAGCAGACGCCACCTGGGGTACTGTGTTCAGCTCTGGGGTTCCCAGCATGTGAAACACATGGACATGTTAGAGTGGCTCCAGACCAGGTCAGAGAGCTGGATCACCTCTCCTATGGAGGCAGGCTGAGAGTAGGGACTGCTCAGCCTGGAGAGAAGGCGACTCTGAGGAGATCTAAATCTAACTGGTTTTTTTTCTACACATAAAGGAGGCTTAAAAATCAGACACAAAAATCCTTTTTTGCCTGAGCCTGTAGTGACTGTACAAGCAACAGTGTATTTAAACTAAAAAAGGGTAGGCTTAGACTGGCATTTAGGAAGACATTTTTTTATGATCAGGTTGGTGAGGAACTGGACCAGGTTGGCTGGAGAAGTTCTGGATATCCCATCCCTGGAGGTGTTTAAGGCCAAACTGAATGGGGCGTTGGCTTTGAGTAACCTGGTCTAATATAAGATGTCTCTGCCCAATAGCAGACCACTTAGAGGTAGAAGATCTTGAAGGCCCCTTCCAACCCAAACCATTCTATTCTATGATAAAAATGTAGATTTAATTTGGGAAGGCATAAAGATACCTGGGTGTGCAGCACCCAGCCTGAATGTTTATATCTGTCCTAATGAACAGTGAAATTATGAAACTTGACTTTGAATTTAAGCCCATATAAGTCCTGATATGATCAGGTAGATTCTTCAGTGACTTCAGAAGGAGTTCAGTAGAAGAAAATTTCAAATATCATGTATTTGCATTCTGCTTTTGCTGCTAATGTAGATACCAAATATAGGAAATATATAGATACCAAGTGTAGGAAATCTCTATTGTCTCAGATTTTATGTCTGAAAAAAATCGGTAGTATAGTTTTCAGTTTTGAACATGATTTGTACCTAGTTAGATTGTTACTATTATTTCCAGATTTCCCCTCTCTTTTTCCCATACCATAGTTTTAAATGTATGCATATCAAGATCTCATTAGTAAGTTTGAGTGCGATTAATTTTTGACAGGCTATAGTGTCATCATTGCAGCAAACTTTTTTATTGAGCCTGATAAAAACAAGGGTTTTATAAAATAAAAAAAAAAGTAGGACATTGCAATCAATGTTACCAAGATGAGTAAGAATAGAATTTCCTAAGTAAGAATAACAGTTCCTATGTTCCAGATTACTGTTTATACTTTTCTAAATTTTTATTAAAAAATAAAAAATAGGTTACTTGGCTATCATTGATTATGATCATGTGCAAAAGAACATCTCAAATAACAGTTGTTACGTGATTAAATATCTTTAGCCTATGTCTTTTTAAACTTTTTGCTGTATTCTGCAATAAAAAATGTGATTATATCTCCATTTTTACTTGCCTTACTGACCTTTATTTTTCTGCTGTTACAAAATCCTTTGAATATTAATATAATTTCAAAAGTGGTTCCAGCGTTCTTTTTTGGCATTTCATAAATGCATGTTTCTGGCAGACTATTGGTTTGGGTGATCAGTCCTTAGATGCTAAATACTGCATTTCAGTTTTGTTTTGACATGGATAGGAATTACTTGTCAAGTAGCTTTTGTAAAAATGACATCACCAAGTACTTTTGCAACATAATATAAAAAGAACGTTGAAATATAAAGTGATATTTTCTTAGACAATATGTAGGTTGCAATATGGTATAAAATATTCTGCAGAACAGCATATAACTTTATTTTGAATTTTTATGTGAACTCTGAAACAAAAAATATTTCCAAAAACATAAATAATCATATTTTAATGATATAATTTTTTCATGATAAACTTTTGAAAAAAAATTAAGTATCATGAGCAACATATTTAGCCACATATAAAAGTAATAATTTAATTAATATGGACTTAGTGTTATTTCTCTCATGGTATATTGAAAACACAGACTTCTAGAACAATCTAATGAAGCTGGTAAGTGTATGTGGATTTAATCTAAGGAAAAGAATACTGTCTGCTAGAGATTAAATAATGTGTAATTTGGGAAAAAACGAACAACCTTCTACCTGCCAAATCATGCAAGCCTTGGAAATGTTTGGGGTTTTTCATGAGAAAGCTCTACTTTCAGTTTTGCAGTCCATCTGCTCTGCCACTGACCAAACGGCCATCTCATCTAACTTCCTGCTGAGCATAAATGGAGCTCTTGATTCAGATGCATAAATGTGGTTGGCTGTATGGAAACAAAGTGTATAAATCCTTGTTGGATGGTTGGAGATTTAATAGGTACCATCATTAGGGTGCAATAATCTCTTCATGTGACAAAATACATCTGTCTTAAGGCAAGCTGAATTATTCTTTGGTCAGTGTTGAGTGTTGATTTGTTTAAACTTGAGTGTCTAGTGCCATTTAAAGTGCCTGAGGGTACCTCATGTGCCCTGTACGGTGAACTTTGACATTCACATCCCACACATTTCCCCTCACTTTTTATGTTTGTTAAACTTCTCATACCTACTGGTGTGTTGTGGCATGTCCTGTGTTCTAAGCCTTGTACTGCTTGGATAATTGACTGTCTTGACTGTAATATGGGTTTTGGCATATGGCTAGGATTGTATACCAAGTATTTTATCAAAATTGACCAGGTTAAA
>PYHW01010164.1:5219144-5270020 GCA_013186435.1 Turdus rufiventris
GCCTTATGGTCGTGAAATTACTGTACTTATGTGACCGCTGCTAATTTCTTTAATTCTTTTTAATTTCTCCTTGGCTAGGTTTTATTTGTCTCCCTGTTACACCCTTACCTGGACATCCCTTTGTTTTATATAATGCTAAGAAATTTCTAAATCCTTCTTGTACCTCTGATATATTCCCCGAATTCCAGTTTCATCTCCTCTGGATGTTTAAACAGAGTTGCTTTAATATCTAGTTTTGCAGTTTCTCAGTGTTTTCAATCCTCAGTTTTGCTGCTGGATTGAACTTCTCAGTCTTTTAGACATTTTGCCAACTATTCAGCAGTATTCATTTCAGGCCACCAGCATTGCTACTGTGTACACAACAGTTGCTTTACTTGTTGCATCCTTTCTTGTTGTGCTTGAAAGCCCTTTTCTCTTCTCTAATCGCTGGGCTTTGGCAGCCTGGGGCTCAGAAGAGGAGGCATGGTGCCAAGCTCTCACAAGCTGTCAGTCTTGATTTCTAGAGCAAACCCTCTGAAAGGGCGCTGTGGATAATATGGACAGTGTTAGGAAGCACAGCTCAGTGTTTTATCACATGCACACCCTGTTCACATTACCAAAACCCACTGGGGATTGGCAGCAGCTGCTGTGTCATTGCTCTGCTGCCTGTCCGTCCCTGGCCCCAGGGGGCTGTCTTCCAAAGCAATGTGCAAGGAGACACGGCTCTGCATAGTTCACAGAGTTTGTACTTTCATTGAGGAGATTGCCTTTTAAAGCATAGTATTCCGTATGAGAATCCAGATTTTTCTCTAGCAATGCATTGCTTCAGAAAAGAGGTACAGGTGAGGAAGGAAAAGCCAGTCCAATACTTGCATGTAACCTCCTGACTAGTTGGCAGTGCCATAAAATTCCTACTAGGAAATTCTGAAAATCCTGAAAAGGTGAAGTGCCAGAAGATGGCTGAAAGTGATGAAATTCAGTAGATATGAGGCACCATCCCACAAAACCAAAATATATAAGTAAACATTAAAGCCCATCAGAGGTGTCTTCTCACCTGGGCCTGTCCCACAGTGTAGCTCTTCCATATTTTGCGTTTCTGTTTCTTAATAAACAGAAGGCACTTACTGGTTCCTGTCCAACACTCATTTGAGAAACTCCTAAGCTGTTACAGAATACTGAATTCATTTATTTTTGCCTACATAGAATAACTATAAAGCACTAACAAAGAATATGCTCAGTGCCTGAAGTAAGGAAAATATTTATGACACTTTGTTTGGGAGTGTGTCTGATAAACTGTTCTTGTGAAATTAAACATTTTTTTGCCTGCTTTAGTTTTCAACAATTCTTCTCAAGCATGTGTCAGATATTCTACTGTCTTTCAAGTCTGAGTGGTATGGATAATTTTTTTAACAAGTTGGGGTATTATCTGAGTAATTCTCTTTACTGATTTTTGTCATTCCCTTTACCATGGAGGTGGTGAAAGAGATTTTTCATGCCTATTTGTATATACTGACTTGTATTTCTGTCTGAGGAAAGCTTGCATGCCATAAAATCCAATATTTATATTGGAAATGATCTTACATGCCACATCTATGCAACCATGGTATAAGGTCATAGGGAAAACTATGGCCTGTTCTCTCCCTCTTTTCTGGCAGTTTGAAATAAAGGGATAACTGTGGAGGAATGTCCTCTCAAACAACAGACATGCTTAGATCAGAAGATCCTGTTCTTTGTTTTCCATCTGCTCACTGATTTTCTTTGAATGCAAATCTGCCAGATCAGCATCATCCCCTTCCATCCCACAAGTCATCCAACAGGCTCATTGTCCTGCCCATTGCAATACTGTGCCTATTCTGTTATTTCTTTTGCATTTTCTGTAATGCTTCACATTACATCTTCAAGTCAAATTTGAATTTATTAAGGAAAAAAAGGTGCGGGATATGAGAAATATGGGTTTATGAGCCTAGAAATGAGTACTGAAATTAGAACTTAGAGAAGAACTAATGACCAATGTTCACTTAATTTCCAGAAAGCTGATAGCACTACAGCAGTCAAGGGGAACTTCAGAGTTTTGACTTCTTCATGAGAATACATGGTTTTAGAGCCTTGCAGCTGGGTGCAAAGTGGGGAGCTGGGGTAAGATAGGCTGGATATTTATGTACAAAGTGCTGTGGTTTAACCCCAGCTGGCAACTCAGCTCCTCCCTGCCACTCACCCCCTGACTTGTGGGATGGGGGGACAGAATCAGAAGGGTAAAAATGAGAAAACCCATGGGTTGATGAAAACAGTTTGATAGATCAAGCAAAAGCTGCATATTTAAGTGAAACAAGCTAAGTAAATTAAATACCACTTCCTATGGGCACTTCCCAGATGCCCAGCTTTCTCCAGGAAAGCAGGGCTCCATCGTATGTAAGGATTGCATTTGAGGAAGGCTGGAGAGGGACTTGGAAGACATGCAGTGATAGGACATGGAACAACAGCTTCAAAGTGAAAGAGAGTAGGTTTAGCTTGGATGTTAGGAAGAAATTTTTTACTGTGAGGGTGGTAAGACAATGGAATGGATTGCCCAGAGAAGTTGTGGACTCCTCATCCCTCGTGAGTGTTCAGGGCCAAGTTGGATGGGGCTTTGAGTGACCTGGTCTGATGGGAGGTATCTTCCCCCATGGCAGGGGGCTTGGAATTATATGGTCTTTAAGGTCCCTTCCAAACCATACCATTTTGTGAAGATAAACATCACCATTTCAAGTGTCTCTCCCTTTTATGTTGTTCCCCCAGCTGTATATGCTGAGCATGATGACATATGGTATGGAATGTCTCTTGGGTCAGTCGGAATGAGCTGTCCCAGTGTTGGGCTGTGTCTCCTCTAAACTTCCATGCACTCCAGCCTCCTCACTGATTTAGTTGGGTGAGGAGCAGAAAAGGCCTTGGCTCACTGCTCAGCACTAGCAAAAGGATCTTGGTATTGCCAATGCAGCACGGTCTAGAACATTGCCAAAATACCTTACAATGTGAAGAAAATTAACTCTATCCCAGCCCACTCCAGTACCAGTGGAGCAGGCACAGAGTGGATTAACAGGTCTTCTTTATTCATCCCTTTTCTAAGAGCTTCCTCAGTATTTGAACAATCAAATTTTGCTAGGAAACTTTAGAATCACATCCAGAAATACCATTGCTAGTCCACTTTTGCTGATTTCTTGTACCTAAGATGCTCATCCACTAAAAGTGAAATAACATTCTGGTCAATAAACACTAGGGAAATTCAGCTCGCTGGCTGATCCCACATAAAAGACATTGACATCAAAGAATCTGCTGCTAGATACTTTGGGAGAAAAAAGCAAAGGTCAATATTCAGTAAATTAAATACTCATTGTAGATTATTTATGTAGATCTACTTCATACTCATAAATTAGGGACCTTTCGCACCAGAATCTGTACCACTGCTGCCATGTTAACAAATTAATCTATGAAACTTAATATAAGCAACAAGGCCCTTTAAAAAAAATTACTTCGAACAAGACTAGTAGTATTTTATGGTTTTTGAGAATGATCCTAGAAAACTGAAAGGTGTAAAGCCCTTTGGTGTCTAAAGGAGGCTTTTCCTTTGTCCATCCTTCTCTTGGTGAACCCAGGAATACATATTATAGTACTTATATTGGAAATTGCTGCATTCGTTAATTCTTCCTTATACATCTTGTTATGTTGTTTTGTTTTTCCTATTTCCTTGTACTTCTAGTGACCAGGTAACTTTCAGGCAATTTAAGAAATCACTTAAGAAAGGTTAGCCATTTAACAGCAGTTCTTTATTCTTTAGGTATTTAAATTGCTATGACCTTCTCAGCAGTTAACATATTGGACTTTCTTAAGTACTTAGAAGGTAATTGGGTTTTAGCTTTAAGAAAAAGAGGTATAATAATTTGAAAACCTATCAAATATGGATAAATTCACTTCACAAAAGGAGGAAAAACTTCTCAACAAAAATGTAATGGCATTTATCCTCTGGAAAATAGCATCATGAATTTTGGTCTCAGATGACAGGGCCCTGAGTCAGTAAGCTCACCCAGCACTCTGCAACATGGAGATTTTTTCTGTTGTGTTTTTTCATAGCCCGGTTTTGACGTTGTGGCATTGCATCCAATTTGGACTAAATCCTGACCTACACCAACCAAGTCTGCACTTGACCAAGTTCTCCCACGAGGTGTTAACAATTCCCCTCACAGTCATCTTGAAGTTCCTTTGTCCAAGGAACTTATTTCCGTAGTCCACCTCTGGGATTTAAGTTAAAAAGAAAAAAAGAGAGAAGAGATGAGGAGTTGCACTGGGGCTGCTTCCTTTCACATCCTTTTCCTAGGATGATTTTGAGATACCTAGCACTGTGGGACACAGAAGTTGGGCAAGGTTCCTACAGTAGCACTTCCATGGCCCCAAAATAACTTGGTTGCATTCAGATGGTGGTCTGTGGACTGCCTTGTAAGTCCATGGGTGATCACTGCTGTGGATAATGCATTTTTTCCTAACTGCATCTTCCAGCTTTTCTCCCCAGAGGACTCTGTGGTTTAATAGAGAAGTAAAGCTAACACACAGGATTGTTTGAGTGGGCAGTTGTCCATCCTCTGCCACTGCCCAGTGCTCTTTCTGCCTCTTCAGAGCACGCAATGTGTTTGTTGCCAGTTCTGGAGTTAGCAGGCTCTCTGGGCTGTGCTGGTTCCCGTGCCCAGACCTGAGCAATGCTCCACTCCCTGTGGGCTCAGAAGGTAGAAGTCCAGGAAGAAGTAATAATTGAATGCATGACTAATTGCTACAAGATCAATAACTGACTTATTTAGGATTGTTCTGTTTCATTAATTATCAGTCCTGAGGTTTGGCTGCATTCAGCAGTTCTACAAACTGGCTTTACTCTTCAAATAAGCTGTCAGTGATAACCTTTAATCCTAATCACCTCTGGAAAAAAAAAGGCCCCTTAGCCAGGCTATACCCAGTACTACCTAGGTTCTGCATTGGTATGGGAAAACTCACATACATTCATTACTGAATGCAAATATTTAGAAGGAAAGCCTTTTTAAAAGAAGCAAGCATACATCATCTTAATGCATGTAATGTAAAGACTAAATGAGGTCTTTTGAAAAGCACTCAGTATTCTAGCCCCTTTTCAGTGCATCATTACAAAGAAAATAACTGTGCCATGAGAGATGTTACCCTTGTCACTCTGTATTTATGTCACTTTCCTGCTCTGCTGTTGGCCACTTTTCTAGCTGGCTTTCTCCCACAGAGAGTCCTCAGACCATCCCCAGCCAAATCTGAAAGCTCTCCTGACATGGAGGTGGAGGCTGTCTCATCTAGAGCAGTGCTCCAATTCATGTTACTTAAAAATGAATGTGGAAGCATTTTGTGTTACACAGCATTTTCTTAGGCAGTGTGTGCTTTTTTGGAGTACCTATGCTTTATTTCTCCACATACAAGCAGAAAATTTTCCCATTAGCTTTCAACGAAAGACAGACTGTGCAACAGCAGTTTTCTTTCCCCTAAGGATGGCAGCCTGGCATCTCTATTAATCTTCCACACATTATTGTCACCTGCATGCTTTGTTCCAGTATGATGAATTTTTACACCAAATATAGAAAACTGGTGATATTTGAGAGAAAGTAATCCCTTTGACAGACTGTTGTGGACACAAAGATGGAAGTGGACAGGGTTAAATTTGTGCCCTGAGGTGAGCCCTTATGGTGTGTTTTGTTTTTCCTCTTTGTTGTGGTTACTGAATGATTTTTAAAAGTCAGCAACAAAATTTCCAGGGACTGTTTTCCTGTTTCTTTGTTGTTGTTGTTGTTGGAGCTGATTTTATATACTTTATAAATCATCCTATGAACTTCAAAGAGGTATTTGTCCATTTTAAGTTGTAAACATTCATTAGAGTCCACATTACTGAGACCATTCTTAAGGCAGTATCCAATGCATTTAATCCAAGTGGGATCTCTGAGCTGTCATCGGCATAGAAAAGGTTGAATCATGAGTGTTCCCATTCACTTTGATATTTTTCTTTCATAGTTTTGTTGTGGGTTTGGTTGTTTGTTTTTTTAAACATTACTTTCAGTTGAAAAGGACCTTGGTTGTTTTTGTTACGCGAGTTGTATTGTTGGTGTATGCTGGAGGTTTACAGTGATGTATAGCAATGAACCTTATTGTACATTATAGCCCTATGTGCCATAGTATTATTTGTTCAAGGCATTCTCTGAGATGTGACAATATCATTTCAAAAATGTTTTTGTGAGTTGTGAATTAAATTGTCCTTGCATTTATATTAGTATTGTCTTTAATGGAAAACTTAATTTTCAAAATTAAGAGAAAGTATTGAAGCTGATTTTCTTCCTAAGTTGATTACTATTACGTGTAATTAATAGCTACGTTAAGTATTCCAGTTAAAAATTTTTTCCTGCTATTTTTTTTTCTCCTAGTCTTCTACCCATTATTATTAAAAATGTGATTTGGTTTAGATGAATTTTGCTGAGGTTCCAGTTATAGTGCCCAACTGACTCTTTTTCTATGGATGAAATTGAGTTCAATAACTATATTCCAAGGTACAGCACAGATATTTCTTATAAGTGTCATTCTCTATAAAAATATATTATTTTCTTGGATATTTTGCAATCTACTTGCTAATAGTAAGTTACAGAATTATTGCCTCTCCATTCCAAGCTGAAAGAAACCTTTGTTAAAAACAGTGAAATACAGATGGTCAGTTATACCTCCTGGCAGTACTGCAAACTTGAAACCTTTGGATCCAAATTATTTCTTTCAGACTTGTACAGTTTTTAGTACCAGCTCCTGCCATTTTTCAGAACCAGGTAGAGAGACCAGAAGAGTATTGGTAAAGAAGGAAAACTTAAAATGGCAGTGGGAAAACGTTTAGCTTTGATGCTAATTAAGAGTTAAAAAAATTTGTTTCTGTGATACAAAGATACAACATTACCCTCCATACCCCTTACTTTCCTGCCACATCATCTAGTGTTTTCCCTTTGGGATTGGAAGGTTGATGAGAACCGCTGAAGGAAAACAACGTTAGCAAACTGACCGGTCGTACATTCTCAGTCAGGAGACAGAGCTGTCCTAGCCCTGCTCTGTGTGGCTCCAGTGGGAGGGTCCTTCCCCTTGTCTGGGGAAGATTGTTCACCAGGGTGATGCTCAAATGAAGCAAACCTGGATTTATTAAAGCAATTCTTTGTTGGGGTGGAATCTAGGGAAGCAAACCAGGGAAGGAAACTGACTCTCAGAAGTACTCTCAGAGCTCCTTGGGGCAGCTTATGGGGTGTGCTGGCTGAGGTTGATAAAATCCATCACCTCTCGCTGCATGACTGGGGCAGTACCATGGGAGGAGTTCCTGTCACAGCTGAGCTTAGAGTACACATGCTCTCAGGTCTGGAAAATGATAGGAGAACAAACAACAAACCAGAGAGCAACCCTACAACCCAGCAATTTTTAGCATGTTCATTTCTGTAATAAATGAAGTGAAATGTAGTCAAGCAAGCAAGAAAATAACACGTTTTTCACATAAAATTTATTAAAACAGACAAGAACATGGGGGGGAAAGAATCCACATCCATGTACAAATATAACAGGATTCTTTTTTTCTTATAGTAAAAAATAATATTGTTAATGAAAGATATTTCGCTATAAGCTTAGGAAAGGCACTTTGTGTAAGCAGAGTTACTTTGACAGCTTAATGTGATTAAATAAGCAAAATTGAAGTAGGAAAAAGTCTATTCAGTTCACATACAGTGTTTCAAAACTCCTGCCATATTTTTTCTAATATCTCAATAGAGATCAAAATGAAACTTCATTTTGTTCCTGCTAATTTTAAGTGCTTGTTTTCTTGACCTTTTGATGGATAAAATATTAAATAAAAGAAGTAGCAAAATTATGTGGTTGGATTACTTATTTCTTAAAACTAACATAGCCTCAATTTGAAGACTGAGTTTTCATTCTATAGGGAGGCTGTTTTTTTAATCAGTCTGTACAAAGGTAAGCTAAGATGGAAGGCATACTATAACATGTATATTTATGTAATATGTAATGACTCTGAATCAACAAAAGTAAAATTGTGCAAACCATATCCTGCTTTTCATTCATTTTATTTTCTGAATATTTTATGTAAATAACAATACAATTGAAATATAAAACATACAATGTGACTGAAATCTTATACGACGTGATATCGTAACAGAATGCACTTGGAAATCTGGTTATTTTTCATTATTTTGTTTCATGTTGAAAATAGAAAAGTGTATTACACATGTGTCTAACCATAAACAGCACTACTCCATTCTGCAAACAAGCAAACACTCTGCTTTTAGTTAGCAGACATACTGTAAATCCATAGTCCTGCCAGTTTTGTTGGTCTGAACAGTTATGAAGGACAATGACTTTCAGTATGTTTGCAGGTTACAGAAGTGGCCTCATAGTTGTTCAGCTCACTTTTATGTCATATATATGGCACACTGTATAAAATAGGAGTGTTATTGTTCATCTTGATAATACAATACTTACTGTGATCTTCTAATTGAAAGAATCATTCTTTAATGCCAGAAAGCTGTCAGCTATGCCTAATGAGGAACACAGAAAGTCACAATGGACATTTGGAAAATTCAGTGGCAAAATAATTGGTGCAAAATTGCAATTCAGCGAAGCACTAATGACCATGTGCATAATCTCTTGAAATGTCTATTATACCCATTTTGTGTTCAGCACTTTGGCTTTAGAGATTTATTAAGAGTCAGATGTGAGAATAGACTGCACAGTTCATGCCAAATGGTTTGTGTTAAATCACAGTCCACCTCTGGTCACAGACAGGGCGAACAGAGTGAAACGCCCTGTGCCAGTGCAGGGTGGGATGTGCTGCTCAGACACACACGGGCTGTGGGCTGAGCACTGTCAATCCCTGGCAGTGACATTGGCTTTATTTTGGTGCAGCCACGAGGTTTTTCTGCACAAGCAACAGTGGGCATCTCATGTGGATTCATGGTGAAGCTGCCATGGGAAAGCTCTTGGGCAGGAAGGATTGGGTTAGAGAAGGAGGAAAAGGTGACCAAGGAAACTTGAGTAGGCACTTGGTGGTCCTGTAGTGAACAGTGCAAATTAATTACAAGGTTGTATCTGTGTGTGCACTTTAAGTATACTTTGATTAAGTATTTAGAGATAATTTGATTCTGATACTAACATTACATTCAAAAATAATGTGCTTCAGTTGTAAAGTTTACACTTTACCCTATTGTATGTGCCTTAATGTTATTGCTACACTACCATCCATTTTGCTCTTTACTTGAAATTTATGGGAAATTGCACAGTAAAAAGAAATATATATACATAGGTACATATGTGTATATATTTATTATTTTTCTAATATAGAGGAAGAAATAAAAATACGAATATTTTTAAAAGTGCAAAACAAATCAGTGTGTTTGGTCTTTATTCTTCTCCTAACAAAAGCATTTCATATTTAATTATTTCATATGTCAATAAAAAGAACTTAAAAAAAAGTAACTTACCAGCACTCCAGCAAGGCATTGCTTTTACAAAAAAGGATATAGCAGCTATGTCATACATTACCTCCAAATACTGTCTGACTGACTGTCCTGATAGGCAACAGAGATTGTAAATGTTAAAAAAAAATCAGTGAAGCTTCAGCATATATTTAATGCTGAAGTGCTAACCCAAAGAAGGTGATATTAGGACTGACCATAACAGCTCTGTGTCAGATTACACTTCCCTACTCTGGAGGGGAACTTGCTCCTGCTCTGTCTGTAATCATATTATATGACCATTTTAATGACCTGATTCAACTCTTACAATGAGTTCTGCTCCCATTAGTAGCATCTGAAGGCTCCCTCCAGACAAAAATAATCTCTGGAAGGTAGAAATTCAGTCCTTCAGTTTCTTTTTTTTTTTTTTTTTAATTTTTTTATTTTTTTTTCACAGAGAACATAAAAAACCTTCTAAATCTACTAGGCAAAAAGCACAAGCTATTTTAAATGTCTCTCCTGGAAGATACTCCCAGTACTTCTGAGCATCCTAGTAATTTGTCTTTGTACCTATTCCAGCTTGAATCCTAAGCTCATTCATGCTGCATTGGCTGCAGTAGCTGTTTTCTGTGATAGATTTTTGATCAATAGGTCTCATTCTGTAACAAGAAAAATTCATTATAAATACTGCAATGAAAACCTCACTTCATTTATTACTTGGCTTAGAAACATAAAGCCAGATTATACAACTTCTACGCATACAACATTTTTCAAGGATATAAGTAAATGACTTAGTGCTTCTGCCAAAAAATTACAAAAGAATATCTAAATAAAAATGTTTCTTTTTCCACGCAGCATAATTTACATAGAGCACAGCAGCAGATAGTTAGAAATTCAGAATTAAATATGAAGTATTATATTAAATAATGCATAATATTGGTAGGAATTTCAGTATTTCTAAGTTATAAATTTATTAATACAATATATCTAGTAAAATATTGTATGTCTTTTTTTACATTTATATTTTCTGAGGCCATGTGCACTTTTACTGTTGTGTTAATTTTGTAGATATGCCTTCAGAGATGCAGTGTCTATGAAAAGAGGGATTTGGCTGAGGAAAAAAGTGTACTCATCTTATCTATGTAAGCCTGGCAAAGCATTGCATAAGTCCTTTTAGTCCTGAAATAGTATATGCAGATGCTTTCAGGGACTGGCCAGAAAAAAATTAATACATTAAGCACTGGGATTCTGAGCCCTGGGGCTGCTATGTTGGTGAATAATGCGGAGGATATAGCGCATTTTGCGTCTTGCCTTTGTGATTTCTCTCTCTTGTCTCTGCATTTAGATCTTTTTCATTAGCAAGACTTTTTTTCCTTTTTTTTTTTTTTCCTTGTTTGTTTGTGTTGGTTTGGGGGTTTTTTTGGGGTTTTTTTGTTGTGGTTTTTTGGTTTTTGTTTTTGTTTTTGGTTTTTTTTGTTGTTGTTTTTTTAAAACTCTTTTTTTCATTTAATTAAACCTTAGAACAAGTGGTATTTTCAAAATAAAAGCATTTCTAACTATGGTAGGACCTGAAATGCATCTCTTTTATTATTCACAATCTTAAATGTTTTTACTAATTCATGTTCACTTCACAGCCACAGAGTAGCCATTGTAAATTGCCTGGATGGTCCTAATGGAGCCACTTTCACTTCTTAATCTCACTCTCTGCTAAATGGGCAGTGACAGTGTAAGTCCATTTTCAGGGCATGTGCTTTTAAGGAATGTATCACAGTTGATTTTTTGAAAAATAGTCACCCAGTCACAGCAGGGGGGTTGAGTGCCTTTAATTCAGGAATTATATAATAAATTGAGAAGGCAAGGCTGGCCTCCAGAGGAAAGTGCAGATAACCAGCGTTCTGTATTTTACTGCTCTCAGTGTAGGAATGTTTGTGGTGCTGTACCTAAAGCCAAGCAGAAGATGACAGTGGGAAGGCACATTCAAGTGTCTGAATTTATGTGAGAGGTGGGGTTTCACAGCTGATACTTCTATCCAGTTGAGGTTTAGAAGTTGCACTATCTTTGGAGGAATCAATACAGCCCTGAATGAAAAGGGTAGTTGCCTTTGGGAAGTATGGATGTGATTTGACTTTGACAGACAACTTTGAAGTTATGCTTTGTAGAAGAGTACCCATGAATTGGATGACGGATGCACTTGAGGAGCAAAAGAAGGAGGAAAAGGACTTTTTCCACTTACTTTGAGTCATTCTGAAAGAAGGGATGCTCTAATTGTGCCGTGAGAGAGGCAAAATATGAAACAGCATGGCTAAGTGTGGCTGTGGGGTTTATTTTTTCTTCTTTTATTCCTAAAAGCTGGATGCCAGCTCTGCTCAGTTAGTGGAAATAAACTGTGAATGGAGGACATCAGCTCTGTGCTCAGGCTGAGATAATGTGCCCACCTTCCAGCAAACAGACTTAGTGTTTCTGCTGTGCTTGTTGCAGCTCTGCAGCACCTGGCTTTCAGCTGCATGTGAGTTTATCCAGACTGAGGGCAGAGCACAACCTAAACGTGTTCTCCTAACCAAGTGAAAAGGTGAGGATGAGTTTGCCTTCTGGTCACTCTGAGAAGTTTTTGTCAATTCCTAGTTATTTCAAGTGCCTTCAGAAATGAGCTGGCGCAATCCAGTTTGCTCTTTGAGACCTTTGACAGTCAACATAGCTCACTGTGTCCTTCATTTCATTTTCAAGTAATGACAAAACTAATGATACATGAGCTTAAAATGTGATTTTTCAGATGAAAAGCACAAAGGCAAATGTATGGATGTATCTGTCAAACATGCTTACAGATTTATGAAAATCTGTGGCATCATATTCAGTGGAATGTGCTAGACTACAAAGGGCAGGAAAGCATATTCAAATAGAAAATAATTAGTGAAGTCTTTTAGACTTTCTAAAGTCATAATTGCAAAGTCAGGCTGTAACGATTTTTCAATAATCTACTGCTGTTTCTGAAATTTGTCTTTTAATGTCTAACCTTGCACCAACCAGGAGAACTCTCCTGGTACTTTCAGAACTTCTTCCTCATTCTCCGTGGTTGGGTAATGCCCTTTCTGGATCTTGTGGAGGAAGAAATAAGTAGCATTTCTCTACTTTGTTCACAGAAAATGTGTGCCACAAGCTCTTTACCTCCACATAGGAAGTACAAACCAGGCAGTTTTCATATTCAGAAATGGAAGCTTTCCTTTAAAAATTCTCTTCCTCCTATGAAGATTTTCACATGGACTCCTATGTCTCTTGCCTTTGTTTTTCTTTTGTTGGGAGGCAAAAAGACCTCTAGGTGCAGCCATATGGGTATTGGGTCCTCCATTATCTTTTGACTTGTAGGTAAAACCCCACCGCACTGTATTGTTTCATTTTTCCATTCAGGAGTCTTGTATGCCCTCTGGTTTTAACCTCTCCTTAGGCAATGTGGTAGTGACATGTTTTTTCATGTAGCCCAAATGGGGGATGTCCAGCATGGCCACCAGATATGATAGCTGCTGGTGAAAGACAGAGGCACTAGAAGATGTAACCTGGCTCCAGCACGGACTGTGTTTAGTTGAACAGCTCTTGCAGCTGTTCCACCAAGTTTGGTTGGCAGTACATCTGCTGGCCACATGTATGTCAGTGCTTGGGTCTCCAGCTCGCTGCCAAGTCTTCCCCAGAGGCTGTGCCCGGCTGCTCCTGTGGTCATCAAGCAGTCTCCAAAAAGCCAGGCAGCAGTCAGCAAAACAGCACTGCACGCCCTTCTGGCTGTGGCTGATCAATGTCTCATGGTTTTCAATTTGTCAGAAACCAGAGCTCAACACCAACAATGAGGTAGCTGCAGCTATTTCCTCAAAACCCAAAAAGAGATGTGAGAAAATCTGGTGCTGTGCTCTAAAATCACCATTATCCATTACACAGAGCACAGTCTCATCCCTTTCCTAATCCACCAGGAGCAGAAAATCAGCAATGAAGATCTTAAAGGCCTTCAGTTTGCCTATACAAACCTAAATAAACAAGGTACCAAAAAAGAGAAACCTATTATTTTCTGCCTTTGTTACTGCATTTTATATACCCTTTCCTTCTATACCTCTAACTCTTTTTCCCCTGAAAATGAGAGCTGAAATTCTGTGAGCAGGGAACAGAAGGATTCTGTTTCCAAGTCACTTGTTTCTTTATGAACACACTTGGGAAACACATAAAAAGATTCCCTCAAGATTATGTTTGCAGATACATTATACCCATCTGGGTAGAAGAAAATGAATGGAAATAAGAGAAATAAAATACAAAGCAGTCTACTGAAAATGGGCAAGAAAAAATCCCCATCTATTTAGATGAGCACTATAATGAGCTATATTGAAGACACTAAAAGAGACTGATGTACTTAAACCATTTGTCAATCATGTTGACCAGAAGTTTTGCAGACTTGGAGGATGCAGATTTTCAAATGTGAAACCAGAATGGTTTGATTTTTCAGTGCAGAAGAACAAGTCTGAATTAAAACACTGCATGCTGTGCTTAGGTTCAAAAAGTGATAGAAACAGTGGGTGGCTCAAAGATACAGCATTGATTACAAAACTAGTCAGCAGTCACAGGCCTCGTGCTGGTAGATGTAATGATTTATTTCATCTTGGACTGTGTTTGTGCAATGACCCTTTGCACTCTGGCCAGAAAGTAAAACATTCTCAAAACTGTACTTTTAGATTTTTTAGCAGTGTATTTCTTATTAGTGTGTTTCAAGGGAGTTGTTAGAAAGCAAAGGAAAGTCCTCCAGAGTTAAGATTAATTCATGGCACTTCATAGCAATGTATCCGCCTAAGTCCTGCATTCACAAATTAAAATAAAACTTAAAATTTAAAGCAAACCATCACATCAACACATACTCCAAAGAATTCCTTTTGCTTTCAGGCAATTTCAGGGAATCTAGTGTTGATCTAGTGTTGGACTAGCTGGGTCTGGCAGGCAGTCTGTCCTCTTCTCCCTTTCACCCTGCTGTGGGACTGTTTCTATCACAGCCTCATGTTCTTTGTTTTGTTTTGGTTTTTTTTTTGTTTGTTTTTTTTTTTTTTGTTTGTTTTTTCCCCTAGAAACATGTTGTGCAATAGCATCCAAAATATTGTGTAATAGCAATAATATTTGCTGGCTTTAATTAATTTCAGAAAATAGATATCATCATAGCTTTTTAGCCCCTTAAATATTTCCTTACTGTTATTATCAATATGACTTCAATAAGAATAGAAGAAACCACACTGGACCTTCTTAAAGTTACAAAAATTTCAATCACTTTTGCTGGTCTAGGGAAAGGACTCTGAACTTCATAGTTAAAACCACTGCAGTTCTGCATTCCTGTCAATACTTGCATAATTTGCAAAAGCAGCTTTTTCTGCTTTCTCTGCAAGGGAAATTTGGTGGACCAAACCAAATGTAATGTTAACCTCTTCTTTCTACCCATTGTCCAGAAAATCTACCATTCTATGTGATAGAAGATGCTAGCAACATTTGGTCAAATATATTCTCACTGTTGGAATGAAAGAAGAGCAATTCCTAAGCACAGAACTAAGCACAAAACCAACAGGTTTTGGACTTTAGTTCTGCCAGCAGTCTGAAGCTGGTTTTAGATAGTCCACAGCCATTGCTGCATTATATGCAGATTACATTTGCCGTAATACTCTCCTGAAAGTGGCGCTTAATTTCTCTTCCTGCACAGCAAGGTGCTCCAGTTGCTGATCCACATTTCCTCAGAAGAATCAGATCTCGTCTCTGTGGCAAATATGATGGTTATATGTCACCTTCCCTGGTGTCTGAGGAGACAGTGGCAGAAAGACTGAAAACCCACATGCGAGTGGAGGGTTTGTGGACAGTGTACTCTTGGGGCCCCTGTGCCCCAGGGAGAGATGCTCAGTTGCCCTCATGCCTCTCTCACCGGGTGCTGGCAACAGGGTCAGGTGACCCTGGCAGGGACAGTCACTGGTGGATGCAGTCTGCCAAAATAGCAGCAGCAAGGAATGATTGACACGAAGATTTCTTTGCCACTGAATGTTTCTAGCATAAAATCACCCTTTGACAGAAAGGGATTCAGAAAGATACTAGGTGGGGAAAAAAAAAACAGGCAAACATCTCTCCTTTCTTGTTTGCCATTTTACATCTAAGTCCCTGGTGGGTAGAGGGCTCTCTGTGAATATGAAGGAGGAATGTGCTAAGGAAACACGTGCAGTTTGGTGCTTGAAGAGGCATTGCAGCCTTTGGGACTGGTTGCAAGGAACACAGGAAGGACAGCAGAAGACTGGAGGCAAGTGAGCCAAGGGTTTGTAATCCCCATCATGGCCAGAGATCAAGGAGCACTGTTAATGGAAATTTGTCATGCTCTGCTTACCAGAGAGACATCGCAAGTACTTTCTCCAGGCTCCTCCATGCATCTTAGGGGAGTGCAGCAGTAAAACATGATGGCCACAGTGCCATTGTTCAGACTGCAGAGGAGCAGAACCTGTCCCTTCATGACAGATTTACTGATTGTGAAAGGATATAATTGGTAAATGACAGCTGAGAATGGGTTAATTAATCAGCTGCTGTGGTACAGCAGCATTCCCACAGGTCCCTGGAGCCTGAGCACCATGTGCCTTTTCTGCTGGGGAACTCCATCATTGTCAAACCCCTCAGTAACTTACATAAAATGAAAATAGGACAAACGGAGTTTCTCACAATTAGGTATATCATCTCTCTTAAATCATACCAGAATCTGTTAGCCAAGTGTCGCTTTTGCAGTCCCTGTTTCTGAGTGAAATAAGAATTACTGTGCCACAAAAAAAAAAAGGGATGAGCTAGTAATAGTAATATCTCAGCCTGCACTTGCCTGATTGCTTGGATTTCCACCTCTTTCTTTGCTCTTCGTATTACCAACAGTGCAGCATGTAGGTCAGTTGTAAAATACTGCAGTTTTCATTCAGCATGCCCAATGAAAACAGGTAATGCATAAGTATATATTTGGAAAAGCAAATTGGATGTTTCAGATTCATGGTGGATATATTATCTTTTCCTGAACAGTTAAAATTATGTCTGTCATCCTTCAGTCAGTTTCCAAAGCATTGCCAGCAGCCTTTAAACTTGTCTAACATGGTTCTATTAATTCTCATTATTTTCCTTCATTCTGTTAGTTTTTATAAAGTAATCCAATCAATGCTACATTCTTTCCCCCTCCCCTCCCCCCCCGCCCCATTTTCATAGTTACCAATTGTATTTTGATTTCTCTCTTAATATGATTTGGACTGATGCAAAAAGATTCTCAGATCCATCAACTGATTGTTCACCTTAACACCCAAGTTATCTTGAGCACCAGCCTCAGCTTCAGATTAGTCACCCTGTTTGTTTCCATTGAGAGCTCCATGTGATTAGTTTAGGCTTAAAAATCTAATTGTAATGCCTAAGTCATGATAAATTAACCCCACTCATGGGACACAAATAATTGTTCAATTGTCCTTTAACTATCTTTCCAAACTGAGACCTTTGTCTCAGATCCAGCATGTCAGCAAGGTCCTGGGGTTGAACACAGCCTTGGAAGGGACATTATGATGTCTTTGAAGAACCTGAGTAATTTAGTCTTTGCACATTTTGACTCAAAACCTCTAACATTTAGATTGAAAACGTAGCACAATGAGCTAAGTCTGTTAGGAGCTGAAGCTTTGCTGAGTTTCTGTGGTGTACATATTCCTTATTTAGGAAATATTTTTTTATTTTTCCCTTTTTCCAATTTAGGAGGAAGAGAAGAAAGAACAAGAAATGCAGGTTTTTTCAGAATTTAATATCAGTCATAACATTTGAGGATGTTCATACAATGATAAAAATATCCTCATCTTTTGTCTTGAATCTGTGGAGAAAGTCTGCCATAAACAGGGTTATTGTTCAATTTTATTTTACGTTCATTTGTACTGGTATTGAAAATGAGCAACAAGGGAGACCACAGGTGCTAAAACAGTAAAGAACTGGAAAACAAATAAAATGCTTCATTTTCAGCCACAGGCAGATCACAGTGTTTCCTGGGAAAAAGCTTTTAATAGAAGGCAATTTTGTGGTCAACTGATGCTGACATTAGGCAGAATTGACTATAATTGATTAATTTAATCTGCATATTTTTTGATTATCTGAGATATGGCTACCATGTAATGAAATTTTTGCAATACTCAAAGCCTGTGCACAAGGTTATTTCTTCTTGCATAAATCTGAGCACATAAAGGGGGTTGGAGGAGTGCTTTAAATTGCCAGGGATGATCTGGATGATAAAAGTTAAGTGCAAAATGAATATTAATTTTTAGTGCAGTAAAATTAGCTGACTCTGAAGACTGCAGGTACTTAACCTTTTCTGGAGTACAATTATCTGTTTTAAACGGATTTCTAAAATTGTTTTACTCTTTCAATTTTATGTACATTTGGGGTTTTGGTTAAAGTCCGTTCTGGTTTGGATGCTGTGCAAATGCTCATGTGAGATGGGGAGTGCTGAGTAGAGGATCTGGAGCAGTGTGCTGTGAGCTTTTAGAGGGAATGTCCTGACTGCACTTAGTCACTGACATCTTGGCATGGCCAGTTTGGTACCAGTGACATCTTCAGCCTGCGGCAAGCTCCTCTGAAGTGAGTTCGTACCTGATGCTTTCTTTGGGGCACTAGGAAGAACAGAGTGAAATTCTGAACATTGAACTTCCTGGAAGAAATCCCTTGTCGTCCTTCAGGCTGCCTTCTATGTGGTTGTAGGATTTGCATGTACCTTGCAAAGGAGTCAGCCTGCCTTTCAGTGAGGATGTATCTGTTCTCAGATAAACAATGTATTCTAAAAATTTGCAGTGAAGAACACTGAACTTTCCATCGAGTCACAGACTGTTACCCCAGCCAAAAGCTACCATCATCACCCCAGCTAAGTTATCTCAAGATAAACAAACTGGACAGAACTAATTTTGAGTTCCTTTACTTTTCCTTAACAAGTGATAACTTTTTTAAAGTACTCTCTCGTGATTCAAAGTTCAGGTCAGGTCCAGACTGCACTGCCAAGGAACTGCTGTACCTGAATTGTACATGGTCTGAGTTTTCTTCACATTCCATGAAAATGAGTCTTCAGTAAACTTCTATTAGAATAGCTATAATGACTAGTCATTAAAAAATCATGTATTTTACTCAGATTTGTTTATGGCTTATAATGAACTAATAGCCTTACAAATTTCCATTATGAGAAGATTAGAAATTGTGTTCTTCATCTTTGCAGAGCAAATCCCCATCATATCTGAGATGACCAAGAATTTACTTGCAAGCAGCTGTTTTATTTGCAGTCAGTAAATCTGTTAGATGTAAAATCATGGTAGTTCCCCAGTACAGGAGATACATGGACCTGTTAGATCAAGTCCAGAGGAGGGCCACTGAGTTGTTTAGAGGAATGAAGTACCTCTCCTGTGAAGAAGAGCTGAAAGAATTGGGATTGTTCAGCTTGGAAAAGAAATTTAGAGTTGATGTAACTGTGGCCTTCTAATACCTGAAGGGAGCCTACGAAAAGATGGAGAGGCACTTTACAAGAGCATGGAGTGGCAGGGTAAGAGAGGAAGGATTAAAACTGAGACTATGTTTAGATTAGATATTAGGAAAAAATTCTTTACTGCAAGGGTGTATAGAACAGGTTGCTCCAAGAAGCTGCGGATGCCTCATCCCTGAAAATGTTCAAAGCCAGTTTGGATGGAGTTCTGAGCAACCGTGTTTAATGGAAGGTATCCCTACCCATGGCAGGGGGGTTGGAACTAGATGATTTTCAAGGTCCCTTCCAACCCAAACCATTCTATGATTCATTCTCTGATTTTATGATATAGGTAATATTGTTACAACATATTCATCAGTCAGCTGTTTCTGACATCTTTGTAAGAAGTCATCCAAGAACTTACAATGTCATTAATATCTCTTTGTCTAAGTTAATATAGTGCGAACAATTAGATTTTTTAGATAGTAGAGGAACAAGTAATTTTACCATTGAAAAGTGTGTTTGGGTTCTTAGTCATTATGCAAAACTTAATTCCACAAGAAAAGAAAAAGTGAAACTCACAAAATCATGTGTGACTGGTTACATGGGAGAGGGAGTGTGTCATTTGCAATTCTTTAAAATTCTGGCTCAGAAAAAGGATGTGTTTGTCAAGAAGAGTGGCACACTGGTTGATTTTTCAGTTATTTGATTTAATTTGAAATACTTTTTCAGAAGATAATGTATTTTTTAAGTTGGCACAGGTACTGAAACATTTTCATCTGTGTAAGTGCCATTAGAGATACAGTGTTTGCCAATTATTTATGAACTTCCTTTGCCTTTTCCGCTCCCCAGAGTTCAGTTTGTCTCTGCCATTGTGGCTTCCATCCACTGATGTGGTTTGCCCATCACTGCATGAGAATCAAGGGGATACAAGAAAATAGTGGTCTCTTCTAAATTTGTGGTAGGATACTCAAATCCATTTACTGCTTTTGTTTGCAATGTTGTGGTTAATCAAGGGGCAGCCTTAAGGAAATCATTATTGACAATCAGCCAGGAAAATGAACTTTATAATACAGTTTATCAGACAGGTCTTTAAAGTGCTGGAAGCCAAACCATCCCCATTACCCTGCCTGGGCCAATATGGCAATCAGGGAGAAGTCAATTCCCTTATATCCACTGTTTAGGGAAGTACATTTTCTGTATCACAGGTTTCATTGCATTTCAGGGTACGGAACATTCACACGAATCCTTCACAATGGTGGAGACTTCTTAGAAAAAGCAATGAGGAGTTAAATGGGATCATCAGTGTGAGCTTTTAAACCTTGCACTTGCAGGGGCTTCCCAGTTGGATTTGAAAGGCTTCGTCAGAGACATAACATTACCCTTCAAAAATCCCGATGCGTGGAAGGAGTGGAGGAGGCTGCTGCCGCAGGAGGCGAGCAGTGAAGGCAGCCGGCAGTTCGCCACACATCTTGCAGCAGGCATGATTCCTGAATTTGCAGGTGAAAGTGGATGTAAATTGCTCTCCTCTGCACTCTTTCATCTCTGATTATAATAAGCAATCAGAGTGGCTGAAGTGTTGCCTTGCTTTCTAGATGAAACGCCTGCATTACTATTTTGAGCTCATTTGAATGCTAATTTATAAGAGGATCTTTAACATCAGAAGTGGATTCCATACTTGACACATAAGCATACACATCTATGTAATAAGTGTTAAAAGGTACATCAGTGTGCACCTGCAAGTGTCATAGAACAAAAACATAATAGTGTTGGGAATTTGTCTTCTATGTATGCAACACATCATGCCTCATGTTCATGGATTCACAGTTCTAAAAGAGACAGGAAAACTTAAGAATGTGCTCAGTCTGCAACTCCTAAAAGTTGCAAGCTGAAAAGTTTGGATAAGAACATAAGAACTAGTGAAAATTGAAAGGCTTTCCAGTAATTAATTGTTTAAGGACATCCTGAACTGCAGGAACATCAAGATTGCCAAGGTTTTGGTATTTAGCATTTCATATCAAAATATTTCCAAAATACTTGTATAATTCTTTTCATCTTGATCTGTTTTGTTTCTAAACTTTTTTTTTTTTTTTAAATTGGAGCACCAAAATAGTCCACTAGAGGTTTTATAGTTTATCTTCCTTCTCAAAATTTACCTAATAGAAAATACTCTAGTAATTGGTGTTGAATACTCTGAAAATTCTTTCTGTAGACCTGAATGTAATACCTTCAAGATCTCTCTCGTGAAATAACATTATCTAGAGTCTGGGCACACAGAAAGAGTTGGTCTTTATCACTGGAGAATTTTTATTACTGTTCAACTAATTTTCTGGATCACTTATGAATAGTTTAACAGAACACGTTCCCAAATGGTTCTTGTGGGATTCATCTAGCAACTTCTCTAAAATGAACACCTATTTCCTGTCTTCCATAATGCGTAACTTGATGAGCTCTCCAGCTGCTACCTCATTAAGGAAAAGGGCAGCAGCGCCTCTTTTGTATTCAATAGGAGTGTATTGGGAACATCTGTCTTATTTAGTCCCTTGTTACTTTATGAATCCCAGAGAAGCGTATGCCTGAAAGAATTATCAGATCTCCTTCACCCTCACGTGGCGCTGCTGCCCAGACACTTCAGTCTGAGGAGTATTACTGTGGACAATTCTGGCATCTGTAGATTTCAGGGATAGGAAGCAACTGAACAGGAAATTAGATGGCCACAATTTGGCATTTAGGGTCAAAATCATGCCTAAATCCTGGGTGTTTGAGTTCTTTTGTATCTATTAGCTAAGTGAGTAGGTTACACAGATTAGGAAGGGCTTCAAGGTATCTTTGTGTAGGCACCTACAATAGCAATTAGGCTGTGAAGTAACACCTACATGGATCAGTGGATCTGTTCTCTAGGCCTATATCGGGAAAGCATCCTTTATCAAGTGAGTTGTTAAGCTAGTGATTACTTTCAAGTGTGTACTTGAAGCCATCTTCATGAAATTTGGCTCAAATATAAATTAATTAATTGCCAAAGACAAGCTTCAGGATTCTTTGTAGTCAAAATTAGGTGTACACATTAGACCTCTTCTGATGGATTGTTTCAAAATACAAGTCTTTTTTTCTTCTTATGTATAAAACAGCTTAGACATGAATTTTTCTCTTCAGAATTTTCTCAGTGGTAAAAATAACTCTTTCTACTATTTCCTTCAGGTGACCAAAACCAAAGTCTTTAAAGTACTTGTCTACAGGGGAATTTACTTTTATTTCAGTTCAATAGCATGTAGCAAAGTAAGTCATTCAGAGCCTGGAGAACTGCAAAACATTTCTTTTCATACAAGTCCCTCTTCTTAAAAACAAAATGTCCCTTGCAAATCTTGTGATACAAGTGATATTTATTCCTTGGAGAAAAAAAATGTGTTCCTTGAGGATTAATATAATCATATTAAAACTTAATGAAAGAGAAGGAACAAAAAGGTGATAAAGATATTTAATTTAAATTTTATTGTTTGTGCATTTTAAATAACCAGTATTGGTTTTTATTAAGCACAGCTTTTGTGAACACTATATACATAACAGATATAAAGATGAATGTTTGCTGATTAATAAGAATCGTTGATAAGTAAATTACTGTCAGTTTATGGAATTCTTAGCATAAATACAGTTAACCTTGTTTTCAAGATGACTGATAATTTGTCATCAGCTAGCTTATTGAATTACTTAAAACATTAGTAGAGTGTTCTAGTGTCTATAACATTTGTATCCCTTTAAGGTGACTGTTCATGCTCTATCTGTCTAAAAAAAGGATTAAAATTTATAAAACTGTTGGCTCCAAACTTAATGAAATAGAGCAAGATGGGTGTAAGAGAACAAGTACAATTATTTCTGGAAAGTAAAAATGACAGCAGAGGAAAAGAAGGTATATTTTCCTCCAACCAGTGTAAATGAAGTTATATCTGCTTTCCTCAAATGATGTTTCTTTTCTGCCAAAGGCTTGTTGCTTTATTTTTGACATGGTAAGCTCTTAAAGCTCTTAAAATGTCATCAGCCATTATTATATTTCGGTACTCTTCATTTTTTCAAATCACTAAATAACTGTGTTTATTCTTTTGAATGTTGTGATTTGGCATTGGCTGTCAGCAGCCTGGGTGTAGTTGAGCAAAACCCTATATAATAGTGAAGAGCCCTTCCTTAAGGGATGGTGAAATTTGGGAATACAGTCTGTGCTCATTAGTTTTGATCCTTTTGTGCAGAGACCCATCCTCAGCAGTAGCTGTAGCCATCAAAGTTTACACTGTGGCAGAGCCCAAGCAATTGTTTATACCCTGAGAGAGGCACGGTTTTAATCTAGCATTGGTGGAACTAAGAAGTGCATTGAAAGCACCAGATGTGAATACACCAGATGTGTATTTAGGTTTAAAATTATACACATGTAGCTGGAAAAGATATCTCAGTATCCCGAGTGCTTTTCAGAACTGGTCATCAGAGACAATTAGTTCCTTATGTCGTGTTTCCACTGACACGGGTGGCCTGTGTCCCAGTAAATGTGGTCTTGCCATCACCTTTTGTAGATTGAAGGCTTTGTGCTAAAACTGTAGCACAAGGAATGGAACCTGCCAGTTCTCTGGAGTGCTCAGGGTTTGCCCCCAGCTCCCTTTGAGCTTGCTGACTTCTAGCAGCCTTTATCTAATGGCTGAGTGATTTTTACCTTCACTGCTTTACTTTTTCCCTAGGTTTGTACTATATCTGTCACTAATGGTAGCAATAATAAATCATTATTCTGTGTGGAGGGTGCTGCTATGGCCCTAGAATAAAAGTGCTGCACAGGGGAGTATAGGGGGGATGGAAGTGGAGGCATTGAAAGCAAAGGCATGGGATGGTAAGGAAGGCTCCAGGACTGTAAGGAAGGACTAGGCATCAAGGTCAGCTGCAGGTCATTAAAGGGACACAGTATTGGGATCTGAGTAAAATCACTTCATGACTAACAAAGGGAGAAAAGAAAACATACACAGCAGGTGCAAAACTTACCATATCTAGTGAATTTGGATGGGAAATGAAGTTACTGAACAATGGAGAAAGAGCAATATATATAGCATGTTTACATCCTAAAAATAACCCCCTGTGCTTCACAGAGAGAGGAGGAAGAAATTATTGCTGTCAGTTTTATGTGTCTGTAGAGGATTGACTTTGTCTGGATACCAGGCACCTACCAAAGCCTCTCTATCACTCCCCTCCACTATTGCAGAGGGGAGAGAAAATATAACAAAGGATTCAGGAGTTCAGGTAAGCTGAGAGAGATTCACCAAATACCTGGAAGGGCAAAACAGGCTAGCATTAGAGACATTAACTGTTAATAACAAAATCAGAGCAGGATAATGAGAAGCAAAATAAGACCTTAAAACTACCTTTCTTCCCACTTCCCCCTCCTTCTCGTCTCGATCTCCTCTCCTCCAGTGGTGCAGGGAGACAGGAAATGGGGGTTGCAGTCTGCTCAGTTCACCACAGGTTATTTCTGCTGCTGGTCAGGAAGAGGAATCTTTCCCTGATCTAGTGTGGGGTCCCTCCCACAGGAGACAGTCCTCCATGAATTTTTCCAAAATCAGTCAATCCCACAGGCAGCAGTTCTCTGGATAATGCTGCAGAGTGAGTCACTGTTCTGTGGGATGCAGTCCTTCAAAGACAGGCTGCTCCACCATAGGTACCCCACAAAGAAACAAGTCCTGCCAGGAAACCTGCTCCAGCACAGGCCTCCATGGGGTCACAGACTCATCTCTGGCATCCATCTGCTCTGGTGTGGGTCTCCTCCAAGGCTGCAGGTGGATCTCTGCATCCCCATGGTCCTTCAGCTGCCTCTCCGTGGGCTGCACCAGGGGCTGCAGGGGAATCTCAGCTCTGGCACCTGGAGCATCCCCTGCCCCTCCTTCTGCACTGACCTTGGTGTCTGCAGAGCTGTTCCTCTCACTTCTTCTCACTGTGCTCTTCTCTGGCCACAATTACATCTGAGACATAACTTTTTCTTTCTTCTCCTCAAAAAACCACAGGGGTATTAGCACCATTTCTGATTGGCCTAGCCTTGGCCAGAAGCACATCTGTCTTGGAGCCATCTGGGATTGGCTCTGCCAGAAGCTTCTGGCAGCTTCTTACAGAAGCCACCCCTATACCCCCTACTGCTACCAAAACTTGGCCATGCAAACCCAATGCAATATCTTGCATCAAAGAACTGAGGGTACTGCAACTCACATCAGTGTTGTCCTCTCCATGATGAAGCCATTAACCTTAGGATCCCCAGGGCAGTGGAAGAATGAGACTAAAGCCAGGGAAAGAGTCAGCCACTAGAAAGTTTGTTTATGTGTCATTTCTGCCTGCGTGGAATTTGAACTACAATCATTAGCATGGAACTAAACTTCTAATAAATCTTTGATTAATGGAAAAAAAACAAAAACAAACAAAACCTTCTTTTAAGACATGTTTTTGCCCATAGTAAAAGTGTAACATCTTGTTTAGAGTTCAAGCAAACTACATTGTAACTTGCTTGCAACAAATTGCTAATTAGCCTCTCACAAATAAAAGCATGACATTTTCTACTCTCATTAATTAAGGCAAAGTCTTCTTCCTGAACCTGAAGGCATCTGGATTGCAGTGATCCCTAGTTGTGACCATAAATTTTAAGATTAACATAATCCTATGAAGCATCTTTGATGTCCTGCATAAGCTTTGCAAACTTGCAATTCATTGATTGTATTCAATGGACATCTTTGGCTTGGTTAATTCAAGGAGCAATTCTAACGCCCAGGTCATTATTATCTATTCTGTTTTAGCTTCTGCTTAGATTTGTACAAATGTAGAAACATTTCTAGGTCTGTGAACTCTATTGCTGCTCTTAGTTTTCTGGCAGGGAATTTTAGCCAGCTTACTAGATCACTAGTTGTTGATTACGGTGGTCACTGTCTGTTGCCTCAGTTTTGGCACATACCAATCTTTTTCCTGTTAATCTTTTTCCTAAACTTTTTTTTTTTTTTTCCTCCAAAGAATTTCTATATTTTCTTCATGTAACTTTCATGTCAAGTTTAGGGTTCTTTCAATAGTGGTTGTCTTATCATCACATTCTTCTTCTGCTTCAGTCTTTTTTTTCTTCTTCACCTCTCTAAACATAAAGATGATCTAGGTGTGATTTAGTACCACCTAGCCATTAAGATTTTGTTGCATTTCATTATGAAAAGCATCAAAAATAAAGCACTGAAGGACCTGTTTGCCCAAGACAGTACTGAATGTATACAATTCTCTACTCCATTTTACCAAAGTAACAATGAAAGTGTTAATGATGAATAAAATATAGAAAAATAATAGTTGTCTTAATTTCCTCTGTTGTAGGTGATGTTCTTTCTAATGCCTACATTTCATAATGCGGTCTCTGAGGCTGACTGCAGATGTTGTACACGCACTGTCATTGCACTACTATGTGAGCTCTCTTCATGGACTCACCACCTCCATCTTCTTTATTCTTCTTCTTGGGATGAGAATAACTGGTTTAAAAATAAGAGTCAAGGAATGGCTAAGGTCTTTTAGCTTTTTTCTGTACTCTGCCAAATCTCTTTCCAATGCCTCATCCACCTCATCCATTATCAAATTGTTTCTCTTTCTTTTTCTTTGTTTCTCTTCTAATCAGACCTTGGACCTGAAATTTTTTTAACTCCAAACCCAGTACCCCCAAGAAATTAGTTCACTGTAACTTTTACTACAGTCAGTGTGGCAGACAACATTTTGATTTTTTTCATTTATGTCCAGATTAAAAATGAATAGGTTTGCATTTGTCAAACTACATGCTCATTAATTTTCTTTTGTAGCATTGCCCATTGATCTTATGAATAATGCCTGTGTAGCAGCTGCCCTGTGATTATCATCTTTGCTGGACTCTGCATTATGCTTTTCTTTGTAAATTCTTGCAAGATATGAAATCCACTGCAATTCTCATATTTTTCCTGAAGCACGCTTTGTTTCTTTTCGTAGCTGTATTTGTTTAATTATAGGAAGTTCTTTGTATTGTATTGATGAAATTTATCTCTGAGATAATTCCTACTGCAAGTTCCATTTCTATTCTTTGATATCTTGTTACTTCAGTGTTACGAGGACACTTTTGATTCACCAATCTGGACTGTGCAACTTTGTTTTCTGTGCAAGCTTCATTTCTTTCAACTTTATTTCAGTATTTTTATTCAAGTATTTTGGCCAGGCTTCCAGACAGAAAGCAGTTCTCTGTCAACACATTTTTAAAATGTTAAAACTCCTTTTACATTCAGAGATAATTTATCATTCTTCTTGGCCTTTCTGTTCATATTACTCACATGCTTCACTTTTGCAGAGGTGGGTACTGCTAATATTTCTGCTATAGGGTTTTATAAATATTTTTTCCTGCTTTGGTCAACTGGAAATTATGAAACACAGTAGATGTTTGAAAATGCCTGTTATCCTTATGAGGGAGTGAGTTATAGAGCCATACACGTTGACAGTGGATGGACTTCAGCCCTGTGTGACACACTAAGAATGAGAGAAAGAAGAGAGAATGAAGGGAATGAAGGAAACCTGAAGCATGCTTTATGAGGGGACCTGGGCTGTGTCTCTTGAGGAATAAAGGGAATTGGCATGCAGATGGAATAGAAAAGGATCCAGATGTCTCTGGAGGACAATATGTGTTTTCTCTGCTGTGTTCAACCCACACTGAAGTAAAACACTGTCACCGTGAACTAAGAAGCTGAGAGTCAATAGTAAGAGTGGTTACCATCACTAATCCAGAAGCCCAAGGAATCCCTTTTCCTTTTATAAAGCAGAACTGATCAGGTCCCAGGTTTGTTGTTTTTCTACCCTAAGATCCAGTGCCTGAGACTTAACTGCATTTTGATTCAGTGAATCCATCAGGCTCTCAAAGTGCATCCACTGTAATTCATTTCATGCCTACATGAGTAAGCTTAAGCAGTTATCATTTCTGTGCTTAGGCTGTGAAGGAACAACTTGGCTCCTAGGTGGACACTGGCCAAAGGTGTGCAAGCTGAACAGGGTCTAGAAAACTACTGGACATGATGTAGAACATAAAAAAACCTATGAGAATCTGCCAAAAGTTACAGGCAGCACCCTGGGGAATACCTGAACTTCAGAGGTGATTAATGCAGAGTTATATGAGAAACAGGCGAAGTCCACAAGTAATTACACTGGTGCATTAGAGGCCACTAGGGCCGTGCAAGGCCATGAGCACCCAGATAACCTTGTAAAGAACACCATAAAAAAGAGATTTATGATGATCTCACTTATTCTGTCTTAATGTACTAGGTGCTGGAAAGTCTCATAATTAATTTCAGTCCTTACCAGTCCTATGTGGAGTATCATTCATTAATGTTTTTGTTTGACTCAGAAGCACAGTTTAGAGGAGAGTCTCCTGATCATTCTCAAATCCCATTATTTAAAGTGAGCAGAGCTCACATGGTTTTAACTGAGCTCGTCTCCTACAAAACTAAATCAAGGTTGGGCTCCAGAAAGGCTCTCTGGCTTCTAATGGGAACTCCGTTATTGCAACCAGAGTACAACCAGCAGGAGGAAAAGCCCACTACTCTGCTATGCAAGGGGCAGTACTGTCGTCCTAAATAGAAGCAGTGTGGATATTGGGTCCATGGCACTGACCATTTTGCTGTGCAGTTGGGATGTGCTGCTTGCTAAAGATTTGCGAAGGTGTTGTCCATGTGCTCCTGGGAGGGCCTGTTCATCTGTGCTGCACTTGGAAGGCTGTATTAGCTGCCAGTAGGTATCACCTGCCATAGCAACAGCAGTGTGAGTCATGTCTGTTGTTTGCTTGTTGGATACCTGATACCTGTCATATGATTAAATGTAAGGCTACAGTCAGTCCCCAAATACTCAGTCATATTCAGTGGCTTTGGGAAGGAGAGTTTGGTACAGTGTTCACATGGTCTGTGGGTTCTTGCTCATCCATAGTTTTTCTTAATTAAGTTTCTTTGTCTTTGTACATACATTTGCAACAAAAGGAGCATTATTATGACATTTTTCCCTGTGATGGGAAGAGATGCTGTGTGAAAATTCAGTCTTTAACCCCATGTGTTCCACCAGAAGAAACCTCATTAGGTATCCTCACAAAGAAATTTGTAGTACCTCACAGCCTCAGCCTGTGGCTTCCAATAGCTATAGAAATAAGTGCCAAGTAGTGACAGAAAGCATGTACTGAACCAAAGAGACAGGTTATAACATGATGTGTTGTAAGAAATCCTGCGTTTGTTCAGGAACTAAAAGGGAAACATAATTACCATTGTTACCACCAAAGAAGCATATTCCCGGTATGTGTTATAAATTCATGTTGCTATGTTGCTGATGTCTTAGCTGTACAAAATCCTCATCAAAATAATGACTGAAACATTATTCTTTTGCTTTTTGTGCATCTAAAAAAAAAAAAAAAAAAAAGGTCCAATATCTAAATTCTATGTTTATTGGTAGTCTTTTCCTGAAAGATAACTTTTGGGGCTTTCTGGCATTTGGGGATTATTTGGTTGTTGTTTTGGTTTTTTTTCCCCCTAAGATTCTTTAAAAAGCAACAGGAAAGAATCTTCCACCAATCACTAGTATGCATCTTTATAACTATTAAAATGTAATTCTACTGAAAACTCCATACCATTTTTTTTCCAGAAGCAGTAATCAAATGTGTGATTTTTTTTCCCAGAAAAGTGAAAGGTACTATAACATCTCATGATGGACTTTTATATTATGCTATGGTTCTTATGGACATTTCAATGAGATTTCAGTGATAAGCTAAAATGCCAAAGATAATTTAACTGTAAAAATATAAATTCTGAAGCAATTATGTCTTAATTTTTTAGTTTCAGTTGCAAACAAATATGTAAATTTTCAAATTTTAAAATAAAATAATAGTTCACATTTATTGGGTTATGATTTTATCATAATCTGCAAAATGTTGACTTAGCATGGAGCCAGATCTCAGGCTTAGTTTGCAGCCTTTGTGTATTCTCTGGAAAATCAAAAAGTCCTTGAGTCTGGATCTTCTAACATAAATAAAAAGAACTGAATACTTATTGTTAAGAGCATAGCATCTTGGCATTGTTTTTAGTAACAAGCAGTGGTATAAATTAGTCAAGGCTAAAATAAGTGAAGTTAATGTAGAATTAAATAAACTGAATCAATAAGAATTGTAATCTGTTGTTACAGTTTTTATATCTTAGCTAAATGTTTGTAAACTATTATTTTAGGGCATACTAAAAAGCTATAACCTCTTCACCATTTTCAAGCAAATTAGTTTACTTCTTTTCCTGTGATAATGTTTTCTGTATATACATATTTTCTTGTAAATTACATTTCTCCAAATATTTTTGAAGACCGAGAGTTCAACTCAGCATTTCTTTAGCATTACTCATGACTATCTTGTGTAGTAATGGTATAGATTTTTCATTATGTTGTCATAACCAGTGCCATTAGCATGATCACTATTCTATGTCTTTGATTTTTATGGAGCATTTAGGAATATTTTGCAGTTTACATTTGCTATCTCAAAGCTTTGTGTAAGAAAGAGGATTGACATTTCAGAACATTACTCTAACATGAAGTAGGGTTATTAGGGTTATTTAATAGCTAGAAAAGTGGGACCCAAAGGTGGTTGAGCTATATCTCGGTGAGGTGATTCACCATCTGAGCTGGTGTACACTCCATTGCAGCTGCCCTGAACTGGGGCTTGGGCTGAAACTCTGACATCACTGGGTACTGAGAGCAGCTCAGGGGCTCTCCACATAAGAAGCACATGGATCTGTCAGAGCAAGTCCAGAGAAGGGCCATGAAGATGATCAGTGCTGGAGCCCTTCTGCTGTGAAGAGAATTAGGGTTGCTCAGCCTGGAAAAGGGAAAGCTCACCACCTTTCAACTACAGAAAGAGGGTAAGAAAACCAGAGAGGGACTTTGTAAAAAGGCACATAGTGAGGGTACAAGGGGTAGTGACTTTAAACTAAATGAGAGTAGGTTTTAGGTTAAACATTAGGAAAAGGTTCTTCACTGTGAATATGGTGAGACACTGGAGCAGTTTGACCAGAGAAGTTGTGGATGCCTCATCCCCAGGAGTGTTTAAAGCCAGGTTGGATGGGTCCCTGAGCTTTAGTGGAAGGTGTCTCTGTTCATGGCAGGGGCAGTGGAACTACATAGTCTTTAGGGCCCTTCACACCCAAACTATGCTGTGATTGTGTGTCTCAAATAAAAGTCTGAGGGGATATATTTCTTTGGTGATACAAAAATATACAGGCTGCAGATATTTGTTGAAGAACCTAAAGAGTTTATTAAACAATAGTGTTCTGAAATGGTTGAATGCATCTTTATTTTATGGGTTTTTTTTGTTGTTGTTAAGAACTAAGATTCAGACAGATGAACGCAGCTTTTCCATTATGGATTTAATATATCAGTACTTCCTTCTGGAGTATTTAGCATTTTCTCACTGTGCTGATTAATATCTGGTTGAGATGATAATTATGCCGGTTTTATCATTCAAATGCTCAAAATTGATTTTTAAGTTTTTAAGTTTTTAAGTGGCTTGAACCAGACTTTTCTTTCTCAAAGGATTTAAACATCAGCTTATAGTATGTCCTTCTGTCATGTTGTCTGTGAATGCTAATTCACTGCAAAATTAGTAGATTGCCAGTTCTAAAAATCAAATCCACCCTTTTTTCATAGGAGGAAGAACTAAGGAAAAGTGGAGAAGCCAAATACGCGCACTTGAGTGATGAGCTCCATGTATTAATTGAAGTGTTTGCTCCACCTGGGGAGGCATATTCTCGTATGAGTCATGCCTTGGAAGAAATAAAAAAATTCCTGGTTCCTGTAAGTCACTTGTAACATTCTTCTTTGACAGATTATGGCTTTGTTGCATTGAGTTTATTCCTTCTTTAGACCAAGGAAAAAAACCCCTTCACCCTGTTCTGTTGAACTTTCATCTTTCATTCTTTTGTCCCAGGGAGGAGATACCAAACAGGCCATTAAGCGTCACAGCTGATGCCCTGATTTATTTTCTACATTTTTTTATTATTTACATTTGTCAGTGTTTTTTGCTTTCCTTTCTTCTTTTCTGGAGGGTCTGGCAGATTACTTTAGTTTTGTGATTGCAGACATTACTCATTTCTATGAGAGTACACTTTCAAGATTTTTAAATATTTAAGTCTGTAAAAACGTTTTAATACATGTAACAATTTACCTAAATATCTTGCTAATATTAATGAATTTCTTGTGGAGGAAACAGCATGAGCAAAGCATTCCTAAGTAATTTCTATGCACTTTATGACTCAGACCACAGTTTAGCAATCTTCCATCAGCAAGGAGAGTGCAGAAATGTAAAGCTGTGAACTTTTTCAGTTTGATTTATACTAAATATATCACTTTCTGAAATACTTACCTTCATGCCTATTGATTTTCCTCAAATTCTGTGAAAATTATTTTTCCACATTTATGCTATTTTCATTCTTAAATTTGTCCTAGAATTGAAGCATATGCATCCTAAGTATTAAGTGAAGTACTACTAGAATTATGTGCTTTGTTTTCTTTTTCTGCGGTCTGTCCTGAGAGTTCTTAATGCTCTAAAAATGTTCAGTACCTATATCCCTTAAAAAGAATAGGATGAGAGCTTTGTTTTTGATTGAAAAAATTGAGTGTCTGTTCAGGTCTTTTGATAATAATGGAAGGATTCAAAGAATGCCTTTTTTAGTGAGTAAAAGGAAGCCAAGATAAGAGATGTTCAGGTGAGGCACACCAAATACTTGCATGGCAGAATTTCAGCGCCTTTTTTGGTGTGGGCTTCTTGATGCAGGAAAGGGGAATACATTACAAGTAAAGGTTTGAAGTGTAGACTATTTGAATGTTAAATTCTTAGGAGCAATTTTTTTTTTTTAAATTAATAATACAAACTAAGTAACTTAAGATTGTTAAAAATAAAAATCTGGAAATTTATTTTAAATAAAAAAGGTTTTTGGCATTAAGTAACCAGAAATGAGCTATATTTTAAACAAGTTAAACCTGTGTTTCTGATTCTTCCCTCTGATCTCCTTATACATCCAGTTTGAGAACACTGTAAATAAAATACCACTTAAAATTCTTTGAAATAACTGTGAGACAAAAAAGCATTTTCTTTTTCATAATTGCCGACTTCACGTTGAACATAAAATACAAGGGACAAACTAGGTCCAGTTTGGGAACACTGTTAATAAAATACCATTTAAAATTCTTTGAAATAACTGTGAGACAAGAAAGTATTTTCTTTTTCATAATTTCTGACTTCATGTTGAGCATAAAATACAAGGGACAAATTAGGTCAATATTGTAATGCTGGCAGCACATCGCAGAATGTTATTTTGGCTGCAAGCTAATGGCGAAGATCTGCCAAACCACTCCACTGGAAGAAAATTTATCATTAAGTAACATGTTCCCAAAAAGTCTGGTATGTTATAGCTTAAAATGATAACAGGGCCAATTACAAATTTGCCAGTCTTTGTTGTTTGGATAACCCTACTTCCAGTTGTTTGTGACTTTCCAAAACTTTAGTTTGTTTCTGCAAGAGGTTCCTGTTTAAAGTTGCCTTCTTATGTCCTTTTCATTCTTAAAGAGAGCTCCTGCATTTTAGCATGGTACAATGATGATGGCACCTGGATTTTTAACATCTATCGTGTGTTACATTCTGTTCAACCTGGGTGAATAAGGGAGTGTGTGTTTTGGGAGTAGTATTAAAATTTGTTGTAATATTCAGCATGCATGCAAGCATATATTTTGTGTGACGCATTATGTATTTGTAAGGATTATCTGTATCTTCCAGCACAAGTATAATAGCTACACTGGAGGAAATATAAAAACAGGTTCTGTGTTGTGACATTTTGAACATGGTTGACAGTGGCAGTAATAGAACCTGTTGTAGAAGGCCACCAAATTTATCAGGCATAATTTGCCCTTACTGAAGCTGAGTTGGCTGTCATTATTCAGCTCCTCATTTTACATGTGTGCAAAGCTTCCAGGAGGATTTGTTTCCATGACCTTTCTGACCTGAGGGTGAGGCTGAAAGACCTGTAGTTTCCTGTGCCTTCCTTATTTCTCTTTTTGAAGGTGAGGGTTACTTTTCCCCTTTTCCAGTCAGTGGGATCTTCAGTGGACTGACATGACTTCTCAAGTATGATGGGAAGTGGCTTAGCCACTTTCTCAGCCAGATCCCTCAGAATGAGCAGATGCATCTTGTCAGGTCCCATAGTCTTGTCCACCTTCATGTTCCTTAGATGTTCTCAAGTTCTGATCCTCTCCTGTAGTGGGCAAAGCTTTGTGGCTGGAGCACTCATCTTTGAACACCAAGGCAAAGAAGTCATTGATGACCTCAGCATTCTCCATGTCCTGGGTAGCCAGGTCCCTGTTTTGTTCCAGTGAGAGCCCACATTTTCCCTAGTCTTCCCTTTATCACTGATGTACTTTTCCTGTTGCCCTGTCCAATTTTAATTCTACCAGGGCTTTAGCTTTCCTAACATGAGCCCTGGCTATTTGGACAATTCCTGTATTTCTCCCAGGCTACCTGTTCTTGCATCTATCCTCTGTTGGCTTCCTTTTTGAGTTTGTCCATGAGCTCCTTGTTCATCCACATTAGTCTCCTGCCATTTTTGCCTGTCTTCCTTTTCATTGTGATGCTCACTCCTGAGCTTTGCAGAGGTGATCCTTGAACATTAACCAGCCTTTTTGTGCTCTTCTTCCCTCCAGGGAATCATAATCACTCCAAACAAGTAGCAATTGTACTTTATGACTTGTTTGTTTGTTTTATCCCCTCTGCTTCATTTCAGATTTATAAAGCAATTATTAACTGACTGGTTAGAACATGTTTCAGGGGTTTTGCACTCAGAAATATTGCACTAGATAATTTCCTTTTTGTTCCCTATTTGCAACATCTCTTGAATTTGTTTTATGATGTTTTGTTGTTTATAAGACTTAATTTATTGCAGCAGTGAATATTGGGATTGCATGACAAGGATAAAACAGTTGAATGTAACAGTTTTATTTATACCAAATCAAGGATGTAATAAACTATTCAAATGAGTTTTCATATTGCTTATGAATCTTGTGAAGATTACATGAAATATTGCCCACAGAAATTACACTGATCATTGTCAGTGAAATTGAATAATGTTTTTATACGTTATTCAGAAGTTTTAAGGAGACTGAATTTTAAGATAAATGCCCAGAAAACATAATAAGAGAAAAGTTAATAAATGTAGAACAGGACTGAGAAACTGAGGGAGAAAAAAAAAAGAGTATTTATGAAGTGAAGCAAAGTTTTCATGAACAACTACTTTTGATTTAAATGCAATTACTTCATTTTCATCTTCAACCTTACTCAGTAATAGGTATCCATATTTTTACAAGTGAAGATTTTACCTCCAACCCAGAATTAAAAACCACTTACTGTCCCACAGGTTAACACATTTCAAAGCTGTAGCTCTGTCTCAGGTTGGTACATTGGGCTCCTTCCAGCAGGCATTTCAATGCATGACTGAATCCCAGTGTCTGCAGCCCTTGGCAGCTGATACACTTCCAAAGCCAAGCTGCTTCCTTTGCTGTCAGCAGCTTCCATTTTGCAAATGGTTTGATATCTGTGTGGGTGCTGCCAGCAGGACATTGCTAACTGGTTGATAAGATTTATTCTGGAACTGACTTTGCTAGTTATTCAGTGGGTTTTGTGCAAAATTAGGGCTTTGTGGGATGCCATATCCAATTACTAGCTAGATACTCTGCTCCATTTTGGGTTGATGTTTACTTAGTATGAAAATTTGCTTATAATTGAAATATGACAGATCAAAAGACCCATGATTAAGTATATAGGATTAATCTCCGAGTCTTGAAACACAACTGCCTGCTCCATTATTTTTCCACTAACCTAGTAAAAATGAAAACCAGAATGTGCTCCCCAAGTCAAGGTTTTACATTAGCAATAATGTTTGAAACAGATGCTAACATATTGGAAATTATCCAGAATTAGCTATATGGAAAATACAAACAGTGGAGATGCCTAGGAGGAGGATGTGTTTTGCAGATTTACCTTTGTGGCCAACACAAATTTGATAAAATCTATAGGTATCTGACAGCCAAGTACTTCTGGCTCTAGACTGCCAGGACCTAAGGCTGATGTTAGATCTCAGTACCTCAGAATGGGATGCATGTGCAACAAAGTGGAAGGGGACACTGGGGAACAGGGGGAGAAGAGAAGAGCCTAGAAGATTTTCAAGCTTTAAAATATGCTGATTTTTAAAGATTCATGGCTATTAAATGCAGTCAAGTTATTTCACTATTAATGACCAATGAAATTTGACATCACTTTTGTTAAATAGGATTGTATAATTTTGATTTATATCCAAACATGCAAATATATTTTCTGAACAACCTCTTAATTTCCATGTAGTAAGGAGCCATACTGTCCTTAGGATTTCTGTGCTTTCTAAGACATGTACAATCTTGTTCTGATTCACATTTTTATCCCTTTAAGCAAAGGATTTTTATTTGACATGGTTAGCACCCCTTGGGAGAATGAGAGAAGCAGATACTGATCATTCATTTTACGTATGAGTGCTCTGTAATAGGGAGCTATTATGTAGAGGGCAGATTGCAGCTGCGGTGACATGACCACTTTAAAAAGATTGTTTACAACTGTGCAGTCAGATGATCAGAAATTGAACCAATTACCACTTCAGAAACTGCTGTCCAATATATTTGCATACATTATCCTAGCCACTTGTATCTGCTTTAAATTGAGGCATATTGACACCACTCAAGGGCTGGGAATAAACACGTGGACAGGTAATGCTGTCAAGTTGATGGGCAATGACTGGTGATCATCTGCCTGTACAGTTTTCAGAGGGTGTTTATCAGATCAGATCAGATCAGATCAGATTTTGTTATTAAAGATCACTGTAATGAGGCAAGAGGTGAATGCAGAGTTTTATGCTGTTTTTAATTTACGCTACAGAAGTAGAAAGTCTTCCAGGCCAGACTTCCTTGTAAGTACTTTAGTATCTTACTGACTGTTTAACTTCAATCCTTTTATCTCATCTTGTTCTAAAGATGATAAATCACTAAGGAAGAAGAGCCTTTCAGTGAAATCAAAATATACTAATTTCACAATGTAAGTTATTTATATCAGAACTATTTAGGAAAAAATCAAGATCTATGAGAAATTGAAAACAATATTTCCGACCAGTTTGTTTCAGTGGAAACAATTAAAACATCTTAATGTGACTTAAAGTAGGGTTTAGTTTCTTGAAGGTCTTTCTCCATCTAATATTGCAAAATGAATTCTTCTACCTCAAACATACATTTACATTATGTGTAGGAACTCCTGTAGTATGGACCAAAGTTACAGATAGTCTGTGTTCATGCAGCACACAGTAATATTTCTGTCAGTTTTAGGTATATGACATTTGTTTTGAACATTTTTATTTGCCATCTGAGTTTCTTCTGTGCTACAGTATAGTATGAAGTCTTTATTTACATACCATTTAATACTCATGTTTTTGTAATCTTATGTTTGTTTCTAAATAAGCTGTAGTGTGGGTGGGGGGATGCCAGTCTTTTTTTCCTCTTTGAAAGAACCTCAACAGGCAAAATATTTCCCTAAATATGACACTGAGCAGCAGCACAGCTGCATCTCTAAAATTCATCTTTTATGTCTGTCAAAGTAAATAATTTACACTTGCACATTCTGCAAAAATGCTTACAGTAAAAAATAATTAGTACAGTAATTTTTTTAAAACTGTGCTAAGGAAAAATTTTAGCAGCTGTTTTCACTGTTCTGGGTTCTGTTTTTCCCACTGTGAAACATCTCTGGCAATTTCACACACAAGTTTTGATAATCAAGGAAATAAAATTCAAGGATTCTGTCAAGGCCTGAAATGTCATTGCACCTTAGGTCCTCACTGCTTTTTTCCTTAACATTGCTTAACAAACCAAATTATTACGAATACATTCAAACATCAGTGTACTCAAGAGAGTCATCACAACTTTTAGACTGTGGTTCTTGATTTATCAGAGACGCTTAAGTTTTTCCTAATAACAAATACTGGCTGATTGAACAGCACTTGTGTTGTTTAAATGACTTATTTCAAGCTTATTTAAATCTTCCCCTCAACATTTAGGGGTGGAGATGTACGCTAAAAATGTTTCAATTTTTCAGTTGAAAATTGAATTCCGTTATTTTTCAGCTGACTGAATATTGTTTATTTAGTTATTGATATACAGTGTAGATTATTGGTTCTTTCTGCTGTAAAGCTATAAAATGGATAGCAACACAAAGAGCACATCATTCCTCATATGCCTTCATATGTGTGTCGTGAAAAGTGGGTCATGTGTTGTCATGCCAAAATAACAATATCTTTTTTCCTAGGGTTAGCATCCAGTTGCTTCAAGGCAATATAAATACATTGCCAAATCTTGTGTGGTTTAAGGACCGATACTCCCACTCCGAGTGGATTAAGACCTCTTTAGATATTCCAAGACCTATTCAGTCTGTGAAAGCAATTCCTTGGTGATCTCTTTCTGACACACTAAGGAATCAATATCAGAGGCACAGCCTTACTGTCAGAGCCAGCCCTTTCAGATCAGCCAGAGACACGAACCCGAGCAGGGATTTCACACTGACCATTAAGCTGAGTGTGCTACTGAGATGTGACTGTAGTTTAAAGAAATATTTTCAGCTTGCTTGGTGAGTCTATATTCATTAGCAATTTTAGGCTCGTCTTGCTACTTCCTTTTCCTCGAGTAGGTTTTTCGCCAGTAGCAGATCAGAAGAAATTATTTTGGTGCAGGGGATAAAAATTACGCAGAAAAATTTGAATCCCACAGTATGGCTTCTGGTTTCTGTAATTGCTGGTCTGTAATATGTAGCATGAAGTTTGCTGTGGTATTGCACATTAGAATGTTCACCTTAGCAAGACTACCAGACCCTCTTGCACATGTGGCATTTCATTTAAAGCTGTGTGTATGAGTACAAATTTGGTCAACTCAACAATTAAAGTTTTTTATTTGACCCAGTGAAGAGTCTGAAGCTTTATGGTTTGAAAATAAAATTTCTTGTCGTTCTTGTATAAAAGTAGGCATGGAAAATATATTTTAAATGATTGATTTGCATGCAAGGAGTTACTTTGTAATCACGATTTTAAAAATTGTGCAAAATGTTAAGTGATATCCTGTAACATGTGTTAGTATCTTTTTTTCCCCTAGACATCATATGGGGAAAGAAAAGGACAATATCTGGTTAAAAGAATAAGACAAAGCAAGGAGACAAGAGTTACATATTTTGGCTTTTTCAAGGAATTGGTTATTTTAACTTTCAGCTTACTTATTTCTGTGTTTCAGGTATACCAGCAGAGTGACCAATAGGATTTGTAAGGTTTAATTCTTTTGCGAAAGTACACTTGAATAAATAAAAAAAAATGTGCTGTCATTTACATCGAAAACCATACTGCAGATCCTATAGTGTGTTGGGGGTTGTTCTGATTTTCTTTATTCATTTTTAAAAACAAAGCAAATAAAAATGTTTTGGTGGTAGTAGTAAGCACTATTTTTTTTAATGTAGCAAAAGTCAGTGTAGTCAATTCTGAGGATACTGAGTTATGATCACTTAGGAAACAATGAAAGAAAAAGCAGAAATGCAGAGTAATCTTACTTCAGTTGCATTCTTTCAGCTTCCTGCGGTCAAAAATTCAGTCTTTTCAAGGCTGCATCCAAAACCATCTTGCATTATACCCAGTGGTAGCTTTTACTTCTCTTCCCTGAGTTTTTCAAAGACTTTTTGTTGAACCTTAGTTAAGCTTTTGGCCTCAGAAAAAGTTAAGATTGCAATGAGTTTGACAGTTCAGTTATGCACTGAGTGTAAAACCAAAAGTAAAACCCTAAATTTCACTTCCTCTTGTTTATTTTAAAGCAGTTTCTTAAGAGTTAGTAAGTGCCCTCATCTTCATACATCGTTAAAAGCAGAGGATAATTTCACACCTATCCTTACTCATATGTTGTTGTGGATTTGTTTCTTTTCTAGCACCCAACTTTTATGGGACAGAAGCAGAGGTAGCTCTGGTTTCCCATGACATACTTCTGACTATCTTTCTCTTACATAGCTTACATCTTTCATTTTTCTGTTGGGCTGGAATGGCCAGGATGGCGCAGTGTAGCAATTCTTGGTAGTCAAGAAGAAGTCCAGTAAGGGAATGGATTTCTGTTGTTTTATGGTTCAGCGTCAAGGCTTTTTCTAGTGCTATTTACCATTCTTCCTGCTTGCACTGATTTGGTGGTTTTTTAATGGCATTTGTAAAATTCCAGGGCATCTTTCTTGAATGACAATAACTAATTAAGGGCTATTCACTTTCAGTATTCTGATGCTTATCAATACTTCAGTTTTATTATTTTCGTAGCATTACTTTGCATTTATCATCACTCATCATTTTTTTCTGCTGGTTTTATTTCTAGTAATAGAGTATAATGAGACCTTTCAGCAATTCTCCACAATAACCTTTAGATTTTATTGCTTTGAAAAATTTAATTGAAATACTATCACTTCACTATTCAAAATTTTTAATAACATTTTTAAATACAATGAGCAGACCATATTTTTTAATCACTCAATAAATTCCTCCCCCCAGAAAACAGAAAATTATAATTGCAGTCCAACCATTTTTAATATTCTTTCTCCTGTAACCAAGAGAGAATTACTCATCAACAAGGTGTCTGTTTTAGCATTTGACAACTTTTGGTCTGGCTGATAAGAATTTTGATCTCCAAAGATGGAGATGTTTGAAAATAGATGTCTCATTTGCTCTGTGCCAAGCCATATGGTATAAATTTATTTAGAAATAATATGCATGAAGGATAAAAATGTATTTATCTGCAGAATGGACTTCTCCAAGACAGTAAGAGTTGCTTGCATACATTCAGTGTGTGCAAACATGAGGGCTTAGTAAGTAAAGGATATATATTTGTGTATCTTCCCGATGTTTTGAAAGGTTTTAAGTCTCCTTACGGCAAGGAGTAATATGACAAAACTTCATTGGCATGAGATTTTTAAAAGAAACAATAAATTTAAATATCAAGTTGAGAAGGAAAGATTGTTGGTAGACTATGAAAACAGCTTTTGACATTAAAAAACCTCCAACTTTAGTTTAATATGGTTTTGGTTCACCTGAGCAATGAAGGGATGGCAAAAACTTAGGAACAATGACAGTGTAAAAATCAGGAAAGAGGCAAAATATGGATTAATGGCAATCAAGTTTATAAAATACAAATTCCATATTTAAATGAATATTTGTAAAGGAAATACTTGGCAGCAATGCAGTGATAATACAAATGAGTTCATAGTAGAAATAAAAGGAATCCTAAAAATATACAGACTTCAATCCCTGGAGGTGGTAGCATTATCAGTCGTTAATGATGCAGAATGTTTAGGCAGAATATTTCCATAAATATTGGTTGTATAGCTGGAAGAATAAAGTGTAGTGTACTTGTGTTTTACCAAAATGATGCAATACTTTGCAGTTGCTAGTATAGTAGTGTTAATTTTAGGAAAAAAAATCAGGAAGGCATAGAAGAGTCATAGTGCACTGGTCTAAGAGCAGCAGTGCTGCTTTCTAATGGCTGATTTCTCATGCTTTGTGTTTCATGTTTGGATTTTGATTGTGCAGGTGGGGGGAGCGTTCTCAGTCTGAAGATTTTATGTGTACCAGATAGTCACCGCTTGGTTCTTTGGTGGGGCTTTTTTGTTCACCTTATGTGGGCATTTGCTCTTCAATAAGGGCATGCACAGTATCTTCCTCACAGTGTGGATGAGCACTTCCATGAAATTGGGAAAGATTGACTGTTTTAGGACTACAGGACATCTGTTAGATACGGCTGGGAGTGGACCAATCAGTCAAAAATTAATTGTGTTGGAATGACAAGAAGTGGAATAAAAATGTGGCAAGTGAAAGAAAAGCTTGCAGTAAGCAGCATGACTGTGCAGTGGTGGTGCCATGACCAGCCTTGCAGGAGTCCTTCACTGAATCTCTGGGAAAGTTAGCAGCCTATTAAAAAAATAGAGAAAAATAATCTAACTAATACTTTTGTATTCTTATGTCATGATGAAAAATGAGTCAACAAATTCCTGTTCCTGATGTTTGTTGATAAAATTGTGTCAGTGATGTTAAATTGCATTAAACATCTATCCATATGTAGGATGTGACAGGACTCAAACCTTCTTAATAAGAACATTTCTCTAAGTTTAAGTGTCTGTAGCAATTTTCTTAGGGAGTTGATGTGTGAAATGTCTTTGTCAAACCTGCTTTGTGTATGAAATTCTGAAGATGGAGATTTGCATCTTGATAGTAGATTATTTCATTGCAACACAGCAGGTTTTTTGGGGTGAGATCTACACAGGTGGTGCGATGCTTAGACCCTCTTGCAAAATCTGTACCCATTTAGCAGATGAAGAGACTTTTGTGAGTGGTATCTCAAAGTACATTCCCAGCCATCAGCCACTTACACCAGCATACAAAAATTGCTGATAATTAGGAGACATTTTACAACCTGCCTGCCTTCTAAGTTTACACACTTCACTTTGGAAACATGAAGGTGAGAGACAAAACCTTCAGATAAACTGTGTGAAACTGGAAAAGGCTTTTAATAGGAGAGGAGGCATTCCAGAGCTGTTCTTATGCCATTGGCTACAAAGGGAAATTGTTTGTGGCTTGGATTAAAACAGAAGGACATTCTCATAGGTATGTGATTCTGTTTTTGAAAGAAAGTCTATACAAAGCATAATTTTTCTGAAGAGTCATATGGTGACTGTAGACATTAGTGATCAAATTTGTTCAGAGCTGACTGAAGATTATTATTCAGAAAGAGGCATTCCCAAGGCTGTAAATGGGACACAGTTGGGAATGATGGCACTAGCACTAGCTGGTAGAGACAGGAGCTCATTCAGAGAGGGAGGCTGAGGAGATGCAGGAGTTTACAAAAGCCTGCTAAGAAGAAATAACTCATGTTGCATTTTTAAATTGCTTGAGTACAATTACTACCTACCTCCTTGCATGCATTTTCTCTCAGCTGTTTGAAAACTGTTTGATGCGTGCAGTTTCTTTTTCACTTCTTACTTACTAAACACAGAAATAGACTGGAGCTCTCTCTTTTTGACATGCTAGAACAAGGTTTGTGTCTGTTGGATACCCACTCAGCTGCTGTGTTTCCATGTGGGCTTAACTTGTGAATGACCCAATGAGTAACAACTCAGTTACAGCACTGTTGAAACATCAGAGGTTTTAGAGCCAGATTGGAGGAAGTGAGAAATTCTTGAAAGCAGACAAGCTCAGCTATTTCTGATTGAGGTACAAACATTTCTGTTAATAATGAATAATTACCATGGAGTTAAACCTGAAGAGATCAGTACAAGAAGGAACTGAAAGCAATGGAAAATTCCTCGTTTTTCAGAATTTTCCTTTGATTGTTGATTTACTTCTATAAACTCTGTTAAAATGCAGAAATAAGACAGTGAACAATAGTTAAACCTGGGTTCTAAGATTCTGATAGACACGATGAATAGATGTAGACTGTCCAAGAGCTGTCAGTGGAACAACTATCAGAAAAACACAGGCAAAAGCTGATGTTTTTTCCAAACAATACAGGCTTCAGAAGGTCAAGGAGAACTTTGCAGAGGGAAAAAAAAAAAAGTCACTTTTAGAGTAAGATTTGATAGAGGTTTGTTGTTTTCATTATTTGCTTTGCATCATTATTACTTTTGAGGAAGTGAATAAATGACAACACCTGTTCTAAGGACATATTCCCGAGATGTTTTAATCTAGTCCCTGGCCTTTAGGATTTCTTTAGGTGCCAAACACATGGGCCACTGAGTTAAAACAGACAGAGAAAAGCAACCAAGAGCTATAAAATAACTGTAGTTACAGTGGGTTTGAGAAAGCAGAGCTATTATCTCAGTAAGGCTAAGAAAATTCCCTCAGTGTCAGAAAAGGGATTTGCATGTGTAACATCATGTTGAATTACAAGATGAGCTGTTACCTCTTCCCAGTCATTACCCTTAAACTGGTCAGTTAAAAATCAGTGAAAGGAATAAATAAAGATTTTGCTCTGACTTGGATTGAGATTTCTTTTCTGCCTATAAACACATCAGAAAAATAGATTGTGCCTTTGCTGTAGGCTGCCCTACACTTGTACTTTGCTTTGAAAAGCACTTAATAGATTTATGTGTGTCTGTACAATGAGCTGCACCCAGAGTAGGAGTTTGCATACCAGACTGAAGGCAGGTGCAGTTACAGACAGAGGTGATACAAAGCTCTGAAAAAAATATTTGTGCTGGGAATGAGAATCCTGACAGTCTGCTTGACTACCCCATATTGTGTGGTACAGTGGGTGACTCGTCATACAACAGGATGAGTCTCTGATAAGCTATTGCATATCTGCACAGGAATGTGGTTTTTCCATCTCCATCTGTCTCCCAAACAGTGTGACTATATTTTCAGTGTATTTAAAGGGATCTTTAATTTGGTTAATCAGTCTTCACTCAGAGCTCAACTTTTTTCATAGTCAGAAATCATACTTTCTGCTGGATTGCAAATGCCTGTTTTGTTTTGCAGTGGAATCATGTATTACAGTATCACTTAAAAATTATTTCTTTTGTGTCAAATTTCAGACTAACAGCTGAGTCATATCCTTAGTATTAAAATTGGAAACTAACAAAATATGAATGTATCTCATTTTCTGCCAAGCCCTAGTCTGTTTTTATTCTAATTACTGTATCCAGCCATAATTGAAGGCTATTTATATGGTATATCAATTAAATCTCAACTGGTACTTCAGCTCTTTAATCAGTTCTGAGCTACAAGTGATTTTATGTAGTTTAAGGCCAGCAGGAACAGTGAATCTAGGTTGATTTTGTGTATATTATGACATGTTATTATAGTGGATGTATTGACTTTCATATAATGATACATATCTCTGTACTTACTAAGAAGTATATTGCTGTAATACAGTGTGGTCTATTATTCTATAATGTTAGCCAATTAGATTTCTTCCAGCTAGCCTTACACTGAGACCACCAGTTTAAGTTGTGCATCCTGCTCTTAGGGGTTATCCAGCTGCTTTGCACAATTGTTCTGATACTGCCTGGCACCCACAGCAGGTGAGGAAAACTACCTGAATGTCCAGCTGAGGACTTTTATGTATGGAAAAATCAGTATTTCCAACCAGTCTGATTAGAGACTGAGAATCAGAAAGGGAAGAAAAATCCCATTTTGTTACTAAACCTGGCAGTTTTTGTGCTGTGTACAGGGATAAAGCATTATGTAATGCACCTGAAAGGTTTTTCTTTATTGGCATAAACTGACTGGTGTACTATCTCTAAGGATAGCAGGTTTCTTGTGGCTCACAAGTATTTCTAGGGAACGTAGTTACAAGGCTAGGAAAGAATGCATCTACCCAGTATTGCTTTTGGGTCAGAAAAGCTTCTTGACCCTTCTAAGTGACTTGCACACATCTTTAGGTATGCATGGAACATGGTGCAATAATCTAGGCAGTTCTGTATCCACAGAACTTGCAAAGAGAAAATAAAGAGAGAGCTTGTTAATTCACAGATTCTGAAAATAGAGGTTTGACTATTTCCTTTGAATCACAGCCCACACAGGCAGTAATATTTCTCCTACAAACTGTACTAAAGATATGTTTCAGAAGGATATCAAATCTCACTTAAAGAGTTCCAGATATCTGAAGTTCATCCTCTGCCTTCTTAGCTTTAGTTATCCTCACTGGTAGGAAACTGTCTGTTTTCCAAGCTGGTGTTTTTTGCTCCTATATTCAGGATTTATTCAGTAGTTCTGTGTCTTTCCCACATTAAAAGTACTTCCTCCTCTTTCCAGCAAGTGTTTCTCCCTTTGGGGAGTCTCCAGAGAGAGAGAGTATCAAAGACATCAGATGCTTCCTCAAGCATGTTCTTCGGTAAATAGAATATTGTTATTAAGCCTCATTTCACAAGACCTTTTTTTTCTTTTCCAATTTGACTGCCCTGTCAGCTCTTAAATCCTGACCCTGTTGTCAGAACAGTCACATAGATTTGTGACAGTAATGTAGCCCTCACAGTTTTACCACCCACTGGTTTAAAAACAGTACNAAAAAAAAAAAAAAAAAAAAAAAAAGGATTTGATGTAATTGTCCAAATAGTTACTAAGAATATATAATATTGTTGTTGAACCAGAAAGCAATTTCTGAGGTCATTGCTCTGCAATTTTATATCCCTAAATAAAACAAACAAACAAAAACTATACCACAATACCAGTTTGCAAATCATTCAGTATAATCACTGGTGATTTATTATACAGTTTAAATCTAGGCATTAACTGATAAATTAATGTTCAGGTGAGGTGCCTGATCTGGAAATTATAACATACTGTGGAAATTGTCTCATGCCCCATTCTATTAGAGAGGTAAATCTTCCTGTCTACAAAAACCTCAATTTTCAGTGCAAATACAGAACAAGAACACAAGTTAAATATCTGTCTCATTGTTTTCTGTAACAATCTTTACAATTTCATCTATAAACATACCCCTGGCCTATGTTTTTGGAATTGGATAGAGGAGAATTGAAGGTAGTGATCGTGTTGTATTACCAAGTTGCCCCTATTTGTACTGATCACACTCATTTCACTGATATGTTTTGCTTTCATAATCAGTCACCCACTTTAAGGGAAAATGCTTGTACATCCTTCTCACTATCATTTTTACATTGCTTTTGTTTTGAAAGAGGCATTTAACCTAAATATCCTATTGCCCAGTGCCACTTTTTTCATGTCTTTGGCATTTGGGTTTTGAGGGTAGCCTGTAGGATGCTCTTCAACATCTTTTAGCAACAGTATTGTTTTTTTGCAATTACATGTTATGATATCTAGCAGATATCCCAAGAGAAAATCAGTCCCATTATATATATTTTTCTTCCTATGCAGTATGTAGGAAGTAAATTAAACTGGAGAAGAAGGCAAATAACTAAATGAAATTTTTTACCTAGGATCATAGCAAACTTTTGTTGCAGTTGGTTGAGTGCAGAGCTCCACTGGGTACAAATTCCTCCAGTTAACATACTGAGACCACGGGATCATGTTGCAGGAAAATACAAGACTTGCTTTCCTTTGTGTTGGATGTTTGGCATGAGCTGTGTATAGCAGGAAAGGGTTTTGTGTGTTTGAATTAGAAATAAAGTTGTGTGTCCATGGGCATATGTCATAGTGCTCATAAACAGCCCAGAAGGGAAGGCTCTTTTACAATAATTTTGTCATGCTTTGAAGAACTCTAACCATGCTCAGAGGAGCAGTCAGCATTATAAAGAATAGATCTGCAGATGGAGACAAGATGCCCTGCCAGGCTTTAGATATCTTAGGGCTGAGATATTTTAGCGGAGTTGTTGAATATTTTAGTTACTTGCTGAATTAAAATCAGAGAAGTAATTTATTTTCTTCAAGGTTAAGTTAGAAAAGATGGATCTCAATATTGGAGCTGCTGGGTTAACGGTTGGACTCGATGATCTTAGAGATCTTTTCCTACCTAAATGATTCATTGGCTCATTATTACCATGAAGCATGTATTTTAATAAAAAGCACTCATTCTTCTTGTTACTTTAATAAGATTTGCTTAGGTATATTATCCTTTTGCAAAATCGCTACTTGAATTTAAATATTGTAAGGCCATAAATACAAATTACTGAACAACTGAACAGTCTCTTTTCCAGTTAGAAAGCTTGATTTGGAGATTATATCCTCAGGAAATATCTGATAGTGCTGCTAATGACTTTCCATTTTCATGAAGTTCAGAAAAGATTCCTATTCCTCCCTCCCTGCAAAGAAATGGGAAAGCAAATGTAAATCTGTCCCCACATACATGTCCCCCCAACTCCATCACAGTCTCTATGGAATCCATTTTAAAAACACTTGGATCTTGAACTGGCAGAGCCAGAAAGTGGTATACCAACACACTGACTCAAATTGTGGGAATGCACAAAGAGATGTAGAAAATATCTTGTAGATCATTGCTGGTCAGAAGAGAATTTTCCAAATTAAATGAATATTGTGAAAATAATATCTCCCTTCGTGTACAGGAATGTGTACAGATGTTGGTATTGTAAGATTTTTTATCAGCTCTGTATTATTAGTGAATCAAATTAAAGATTACCTGTTTAACTAGAGTCTGATTAAATATTGTACATTTACTCTGTATAATTTCATTACTTTTTTTGTTATGATACATGCACATTGCAGCATCAGGTATTTTGTGATTTTCTTTACTGTTTTTCTCTCTGAATTCCCACTGTTAGTTCCCAAGCTTCAGAAAAAGCTGGAATTTATACTAATGCTTATCTAACTTGCCATTAAGTCTTTATCTTTTTTTTTTTTAATTACTTTAAATTCAGCATTCCGCTCTGATACAGTAAGGAAAAAATGATCAATTTATTTTCCACCTGTTTTCTTAAATAAATGAGGCTAATGCAGCTGAAACATTTATGTGTCAGAAACTTTGAAATAAAAAAAAAAAAAATCAGTTGAAGGAGTAGAGATTGTAAAGATGTCTTAAAGCTATATGAAAACTCATTTCTTGGTCAAGGGAGCTTCTAAATACTATTCTCTCAAGGAAAAGCAAAACTTTACCTTTTGGAGATGAACATTCAATTTTGTGCATTTTAGCTGTCCCAAGAACCACTGTGTAGCGGTAATAAATTCACTCTGCTGCCTTATGAGCCACATATTCAAGGCACTTGAGTCAGGCTTGCAGTACAGAAGACGGCTGGGTAGGGCAGGGGCTGGTGGCTGGGAAGGATCCCAAAAACAGCACTGAGAAAGTGTGCGAAACAGGAAACTGGGACCAAGGGTGTGGGACTGTTCCCTTGGGGCTGCTGTGGTGGAGAAGCTTCAACAGTAAAGTATTTCAGCACCAAGGAAAAGAATTAAGCCTTTTATTTTCTTTCTCATAGTTGAAACATTTGGAGAAAATTTAGCAGTTCCAGTTTCCTTAAAAGTTCTACAATGATGACCTCTTGAATAGAGTGAACTTTTGAGTGATGCTTAATGCGTACTCAGGGGCATTAAAACCATTTTGGTTTGCTGATTTTGGATGGGCACAGGTCTTTTGAGGAAAGAAAGGCTGTTATTAGTCTCTGAGCCTCACAGACCACTTAACTGCCTGCAGGCATACCAATTAAGTGGAATTATCATCTCAATTAACCATTGTCCCTTGCCAGTCAAAACTCATTTGGTTTAATTCAGTTTCCTAGGAAAAGTCCTAATTAACCAGATTTCCTAATTATCCGTGTCCTGATTAAGTGAAGTGTACTAGTACAGCCTTCATTAATAAAGGATCATTTTCATTTTGTTACTTAAATAATTTTCAGAAAATTATGGTTTATGGGTAGCATTCTCAGGTAATGAATGTCCAGATCTGGGTTTTTGTACTAGTAGGTGTGGACTTAAAACTCAGTTGAGCTACTGAAATAAGTAATTTGTGCAGGAGTTGCCAAGAAAATGTTACTTATAAAGAAAGGTAACAAAGGTGTTTGTCTTGTTTTGGGCTGAAGATTTCACTGAGGTGTGACACAGCCATGAGTTAGTACTTTGATGAAATCTGCCATTGCTTCTTGATCTCAAAAGATCTTTGTAGAGTCTCATGAGCTGAGATGTGGAGCCAGGTTTTTTTTGTCTATTTGGACACAGAATTATGCACAGAATGTATCTGAAAAAGTGTGGTACTTAGTCACTTTGCTGTTTGCTTCAAGGTAAGATTTAGTTTGTTGCCAGACGACTTCTTTGTGTCTGTGCTCCTAGGTCTGTGACCTGCTAATAAACATGAAACCGAGTTGCCTCCAAGTCGTGCATGACCCTGATACTTCACATCACATAAATTAAACAAGATGAAAGAAGTTGTTGGGCGGTGGGGGAGCACTTGAAGTTAAAAGCCTAAGATGGGTCATTCATTTTATTAATTATACTGTGAGTAGAGTTGCCTTTGTAATGTTATGTAGTTGAATCTACTAATTAATAAGGTTATAATGGTTTCCATCCATGAATCTCAAATCTTGACTACACAGGGACATTTAGGAAAGGAGATAGAAGTGAATCAATTACAGGTAGAGAGCCAAGGTTTTCTGTAGATGTGTTCTAAATCAGGAATAATGTATCTGAATACAATTCTGCACCCAGACGTTTTCTGTAGTTTGTGACACCTTAAATTACTTGCTTGAACTCCCTTACACTTCCTTGTCAAGAAGTGTGGAGACCCCTTCTGAAGCCTTGTGTTACTTGTTACCCTCACTTACTCAACACAGTCTTAAAATCAAGCAAACTTGGTCTTCAGCTCTGAACAGGATATTGCAGGAATTCATCCTGCTCCCTGATTTGGCAGAGGTATGACTAAATGTGCCAGCATGTGATAAATATGCATAGATAGAGTTTTTTGTGATACAGAGGTTTTCATAGTGCCTGTTCCTAATCACATATGTCATTCATACATCATCCACAACAACCAGGTTTCCAAAGTAGTCTCAGGACAAAGCACCCTCAACTTTCATTCCCAGATGTGTGTGATGGTACCAGGAGCCTTTCCTGGCAGAAGGAGCTCTCACAGATGCTTGAGCAAGCTTTACTTCTTTCAGCAACCTTCATCATTCCATTTTTTGAATTACAGTAATTTCACGAATATAAGCCACACCATTTTAACTAAAATTTTGCTCCCATACCGGAAATGCGGCTTACATTCAGGGGCGGCTAATATGTGGATAATTTTCTGACATTTCCAGCCCCTGAAGTGGAAACCGAGGTGCCGAGTCGAGCAACCTGCCAGTAAAAGCCGGCATTTCGCGATTG
>PYHW01010164.1:5279928-5315584 GCA_013186435.1 Turdus rufiventris
TAGAAGGAAGAAAGAAGCTTGCAGAGGGAAGGAAGTGCTGTGTGGAGCTGCCTGAGAGAAGGCATGAAAAGCTTTTAATAAAGGACTGGTGATGGTGCCAGTTGTGTCTGTCTCTATATAACTACTACTACCAGAAGGTGTAAGTAGACCAGATGAAAAAGGTGACATTGAGAAAGGAAGGATCACAGGGTGAGCAGGTGCCTGGAAAAAGGAGGGGAAATTATTCCCACACAGCTTTGGCCTTGAAAAACCTGTGGCTGCACTTGATGCAGCTAGGCAGTGGCAGAGAGTAGCTGCTGGGGTGGATGCAGGTAATGTAACAGGTGCTGCTTGAGTCCCTGTGACACAGGGACAACCTGACAAAGCCTTTGTCTCAGTAATGTGCCCTGTGGTGCTGAAATGCCTGTGGAGCCTGTGACTGCCCAAGTGTGCCTTTGCTAAGGTCAGTACTTGTTTGACAAGTCTTGATTTTGTGGTGACTTTGTCTCTTATACCTTCTTGTTTACTTGCTTGTGATGTTTGGTATGCCATTTGTTTCTTCCCTCTCTGCTTTATCTTCTGTTTTTAACATTAGAAGTCATATTGAATGTGAGCATATGTATGCTTTTCATCTAGTATTTTAGATAGTTTGGAGTTTGATTAGTATAGAGTTTAAGTGCCTACCCTTTCTTTGATCTTCAGACAAGTAGCCAGATTTCAGTCTTGTTTACCCTTATTGTCGAGCCTAAACAACTCTGGGTGTCATGCAATTACACAATGTGCTGCTATAAATAGCAAGATAATTTCACCAAGCTACAGGCTTCACACCCTTTCCATCTGGGCATGGGACCGAGAGATGCATGACAGTTCAGGAAGACCCCTGTGTCTTTTTTATGCTGCACAGGGCTCACAGCCCCAGCACTGATCATGGCCACAGGCACCATGTTAGTGTGATTGCAGGGGCTGCAGGAGGTGAGCTGTCAGAACTGGATGGCAGCTACCTCCTCCATCTTGCTACAGTGCTTTTTGTTTGACAATTCACACTTGCTTTCTGATTTAATTCTGCCATACAATGTCTCAGAATTACGTACAGAAGCTTCAGTATTTTGTCTGCCATCCTTGTAGACTGGCTTCTAGCACCCTCCTGCCTCCATCTCCTAGTGCAGTTGCATGCTCATTATCGATACCAGTCCCTTTAATGTGTTAAGTGGTGGCTTTCTGATTGACAACTGCAAGATACCACTGGTGTCAGGCAGCTTTTAGGGGAGGAACAGGAAGCTGCACTTGTGTCCTCTAAGTAGTTGAAGGATCAGGACTTGCACAACTTCACAAGCAACATCAGCAAGTTTTTTCTTTGTTGCTGCTTACCTGGGTCATGCCAGCTTCTGTCGTTGTCAGAACTGATGTGCTCTACAGAACAGGGAAAGAACAGCAAGTCTCCATAAATTTGTGCTGAGATGAGGGTTTAAAGAATAGGCTGTTTCTTAAGATGTCAGAAATGCTGAAGGACAGCAGTGTCAGTAGGCAGGTGGGGAAGCAGTAAAAATCCCTATATGTCAGGGTTCAGCAGCCATAATAACAAATATTGTCAGTAAAAAAAGAAAAAAAAAAAAAAATGTAGGTTACCTTCTTTTGTCACAGAAGTGGGGGTGAGGAAAGCATTTGAGAAGTCCTGGGAAGTGAGCTGGTGTTTGGGAACCTGAACCTCTTGGAGGCCAGTGTGCTTTCTCATTGACCAGAGCAGCTGCAACACCCCAGCATCAGTGTTTTTGTCTCTTTCTCTTTTACTAATGTAAATAAGAAGTGAGAGCCTGATGATAGCAGTTATAATTGACAGCCTCTAGGTTTAGTGACAAACTTAATAATAATAATTACTATTATTTTGTTCATCTGATTCATACAGGGATTCTTTCTCGTGTTTGTAATGCTTTTCAAAACAGTGACATGTCTAACCAAAAATCTCTTTTCAGTATATTAAATTTCTCAATAGCTTTATTTAAAAATCTCACATAAGCATGTATTAGAGTATTTCAAGTAAACATATATTAAATATACAAGCAGGAATTTTATTGCTGCATATAGTCAATAAAGAAACACATTATCTTTTAGAAAATTTCTATTTTCATTGTTTGAGTTAATTAAGTAGCAGAAGCGTTCTAAAACAAATTTTCATTTAATGTTTAGTTTTAGGGGTGTTTTACTTGTATGTGTACATGTTAAACTGCAGTTTGTGTTTAGAAATTCTAGTCCTTTGTGAAGGTTGGAAACTACAGCATGAATCCTCTAATACTACTAATTTATATAGGAGGAGCAGACCTGAGCACATACACTGCTTCCATGGGCTTTGTGCTGCTTGTCACAGACCTCTACCATAATAAATGGGAAATAGAGATTGAAGATAGTGTCACCAGAGGTATTGCAAGGTTACTCACTAACCATTGTAAATGCATACCCACAGCTTCACACACATAGCCCCTGGATAATGGAAAAATCAGAGCAAAAAAAACCTGCCAGTACAAGTGATTGCACATGTTGTTAATACAAGGAGCAGATTATACTGGAATCCTCTCTTTCTGATTTTGATAAGTCTTCTCTATCCCTCTAGATAATCCCCACCATCTTTTTTGTCTTTCCCCATTGAATAATCTCCAGTAGCTCCAAGCTGAATTCCTTTTCTCTGTTCATATAAGTGCAAATTTTTCCTGGCCTGTGTATGGTGAACAGATTTTTTTTTTTCTGTCAAGGAGATAGAAGTCGGAAGAGATTTGTGACTTAGAAAGGTAGTGGTTTCAGAGTTTGCCACAAACAGAACAGAATGACTGAGTTAAAGGAAGACAATGGTTTTTTCCTTTCGATTTTTTTAACTGGATTTCTCAAATGTTTTGTTGGGGGTGGGAAGGACATTCTCAAACAACACACCCTTCTTCATTGACATGCCTTTGCAGGAATTGTATTGCACTGTGAGTTCTAACTTTCCAGGGGAAAGACTAGAAATGTTACATTTGCCTTTCTAGTAAGAAGTTATGACTCCAGGATTTTTTTGATGTCAGACAGTGAACTGGCACAGCCTCATGTGGTTACTAGAAGAATGTTTAATAACTTCTGGTATGCTATTCTTAGAATGTGTGTTAAAGGCATTCAGATTGTTTTGGGTTTTTTTTGGGTTTTTTTTTTTTTTTTTTTTTTGTTAGGAGACTTCACTGAAGTTGGATGTTGCTTTCCTTGGTTTACTTTCCTCAGATTTTCCTGATATGTAGAAAAATAAATGTAACTTGTAATGAAAACTGTTTCTCAACCTTTTATGTTTCACTGAACAGAAGTTTCCTGACAAATGTTTGCACATGAGGTTGCTTCCTACAGAATGCCTAAGAAACAGCTACTTCTGCTGCTGCATTTAGTAGAATATTCCATCAGCCTTGGAGTAAAAGTCAAGAAACCTGTGGTTTAGGCTAGCTTTAAATGAGTATGCTTGTTCAGGTGTTTAAATAAGCAAAGGAAGAGCATTACCATACTGTAGAACATAAATGGGTTGTAACTCCATCATACTAATACCTTGTTTTGTAATAGTCACATACTGTTTTAGTCTTCCTAAAACAGTTATGAAACCTTTATAGCAAACGTTTTGTCAGCTGATTAATTGCCATTAATGCATAGTGTTTTATTTCATTATAACTACAGTTTCTCAATCAGAACAGGTTTGTTATTAAACCTTCCTGATAGTGTTCTGAACTTTGCTGGGTGGGAGCTGAAGTCCAAGAATAAGAGAGATTACTTACATGGACTCTGTGATAAATGCCTTTTATTTGTTCCAGGTTAGATCATGCATCTAAGATGCTGGTGTAAATAGCTGTGCCAGGGTCAGTTTATGGCCAGTGCCCAGCAGACCTCACATGGAAGTGTTTGGTACAGTTTGGACTGTATTTGAATCTTTGTAATTTGGCCTTTGAAAGTGTTCATGTACCTTTCCTGTCAGGCTAATATATTTAAGAAATCTGGATGAATGAGCAATCCTTTTGTGTTGGATAGCTAGTGTGCTGTATAGCTGATACTTCTATATAATTACTGTATAAACTACCAATTCCTTTCTGTACTAAAGGAATGGGGGGAGGAAGAAACAGAAACAACAAACAAGCAAAACCTCAAACAGAAAAACCACACCCACCACTAAATACAAGGCGAAAGTGATCCATTTGAAATATGCCTATTGTACCAGAAAGAACCAGGCAAGCATCAAAACCAGATGCAAAATAAAAAAATAAGTTGATATATCTGTCCTTATGTGAAGACATTCTCTGCCCCAAGTTTTCCAATCTACTCAAGACTCTCTTTTCCCCATTTAAAGACTGTCTTAGATTGTTTCTAAAAGACACTGTTCTATTCTATACTATTACCCTGTCTTTCTTAAAGAAAATTCCTGCACATCCAGGTATATATTGCTACCAAAGGACATCACAAAACCATTCCCATAATCTTGTGTTTTAGGCATATTTTATTCTGAAGACAAATACAGTTCACACTTTAAGGCAGAGACAGTGCACATCCGGATGTTACTCAGTTAAATGTTTACTTTATTTTTAAAATTGCTTTCAGTTTTGCAGGTATTTAAAACAAACTTGTAGAAGAAGGGTCAGTCAAGTCTGAACTACATTTCTTTCTTAGCTTTGATTTGCATAAATGCAAATAAACTCCTGTAGCACCAACTTTACATAGTACAAATAAGAATATGCAGAGAACCATTTGCTTGTTGCAGGGCACAGCAGTGCCAGTTAGTGTAGCTGGAAGATACTAAAAAAAAAAAAAAAATCAATGAGAAAATAAAGACCAAAATAAAACTCACAATGAAGAGCATCAGCATTATGTGTAAGTGCACAACAGATGATTGAAATAACTTTTAGTTACAGTGGTTATCACAAAAAGTCATTATTTTCAGATTTCTCCTCCTATTATGGCAATTCTGATATAACTGTATTTGATGCAGCATAGTGATCTTTTAATGCTGTTCTTCAAATAATTAATGTCTGAATATGGGTACTATGATTGTAAAAACTCACTTAAGTTGCTGAAGTACATATAATTTTATATATAAACAGCAGAGAGCTAAACCAAAATATTTTGTATGGCTTTTAAAAAGAGGATAATCACCAAGTCATTAGAATTCTCTCTTAAAAACAGATAATAGAAAATTGATTAATACTTTCTGGTTTTCCTGTTAGTATTATGCAGAAATGACAAATTTTCTAGAAGAGTGCATATCTATAATAACACACTGATCATCTGGAAGCTTTTTCATATATGGGTATTTTTCTCTTTATAGGCATGATCATATATGCATGTATATGTACACATACAAATATGGGTCTTTTTGATATTTGTGATTTTTAAGTAGCACTGCCTTCTCAGCCTGGAGGAATGATATGTCTTATTGAATACTTTAACCAAACATAATTCCTACCAAATGTCCTCTTGCCAAACTGACGTCAGTCAGTGCAGCAGTGTAATCCTTTGTCTGAAAGCTTAAGTGGACATTAAGTGATGCAGGGTAACAGCACAAAACATCATTATGTTGTTATATTCAAGCTTAAGTGGCACTGAAAAGCTGAATTTGTCTGATAAGAAATACATATTCTTAAATTTGATGTATTCTAAAATAATTACCATATTATCCATCCTATAGGATTTAGTCTTTTTTAATCCAGGAAATGGGAAGAAAAAAAAAAAAACACAAAACAAAGAATGGTGTGTTATAAGATGGTCCACACAACTAAAAACCCCTCTTTTTAGTGAGATAATGAGAGAAAGAAAAGAAAAGCCTGTGGATATGATCCAGATGGAAGCCATTGCAATGAAACTTTCATTTTGAAAGGCAGAATGTTTGAGATCCATTTCCTTTCACTCTAACCTTGATAAATCCTCAGCACAGCTGTGTACTGTACATAGAATGAAAGCATACCTGGATAAAAATGTGATATCATGAAGGTTTTATTAGACATTTCTGTGGAGCTGGACTGTGCTAATATTTAATCCTGTAATTAATTTCAAATTAGGAACTGGTGAACTGGTTTGTTACTGTATCATCTTGGATTGTGCCGGATGAATGTGAAAAATATAAACTGTAAATTTATATCAGACTTGGTACCTGTGTTAAAGTGAGAAGTACAGTAATTTCATGACTATAGGCTGCACCATTTTGACTAAAATTTTGGCCCAAACCCAGAGTGCAGCTTACAGTCAGGTGCGGCTTATACATGGACAAAGAACAAAAAGTTGCTGTTTTAGTTTGGAGGACAGGTGTCTGCTAAGAGAGGCAGGAGCCTCTCTTTGAAATTATGTAAACCCTCTCCCTCCAAATTATTAAAGTTTTAAAATCAAGCAGCTCTCAGACAAAGATATGGGAATTAGGAATAAGTTCTTTAATAGGGAAATTAAAATGGAAATACAGTACTACAAAGGAACAAACTCCAAACCCTGACAGAGTACAACCTGACACCCCATCAGGCAGGGTGTTGGTAGCAGTCCCATTAAATGGTGGTTGCAGTCCCCTTGCAGTGACAGATGTGATTCAGTTGAAGCAGTGCTCCTGTACAAGGGTGCAGTTTCCCTCCAGAGGTCCAGTGGTGATGTGGAGAAATCCAGTTTTCCTCTGGAGTCCAGTGGAGAAAGGGGCTNCCTTAGTGTCCCAAAACCTCTGTTTTTATCTTGGTAAGAAATGTTGGGCTCTTCCCCCTGGCTGGAGCAGCTTCCAATGGGATGCAGTAATTTTATCAGTCACACAGTGGGACTCAATGGCTATTAGCAGAAAATGACTCACTGGAGGAAGGATGGGTTGTGAAAAGATAAAGAACAATGCCCTGCCTGGTTTTAATGGCTGGACCATTAGCAGAATATCTCCCATGGCGATAAGGATCACTGCCCCCACCCTCAACAGATGGTGATAGAATAGATACCTTTTTATCACACTCTGTAATGTAACCCAGGACACCTGGAAGTGCGGCTTATAATTGTGAAATTACTGTACTGATAATGTTAGATGATTTATATCGTACTTCTACTTCAAAAATCTATGTAATCACATCAGTGTCTTAAATAGATGAGCATTTTTCCATAACTTATACATCTGGTGTATTGGGTGTTGCAGTACTCTGGTGTCTTAATGCAGGAAATTAATTATCCAACATCTGCTGTAGAAGGCAGCTTGTCATATCACTGGTGACAACTAGATTCCATAGTTTTCACTGGAGCAAATATTGTATTTTCCCCATCAGCACTCAGGGCTGAATAGCAAACAATTCAAATCACAGAGCAACATAACCAAAGATGATGAACTCCGAAGATACTGGTTTTACAAATTAGGCTATTGTATCAGATTTCCACAATGAGAAACAAAAACATTGTCATTAGGAGAAAAAAGAATGTAATCTTTCTCAAAGGTTAGTATGAAAATCATCCTCTAGTACTCCTCCTGTCCTAGTTATAGTAGCATGTCGGCTCAGATCATTGGCATTATGCTAAGAGCTATTTGTTCAGCATTATATAGAAAACATTGCATGTATTTCTTTTCTAGTTTTAAGCTATGGAGTTTTCCTGTAAAGCAGGATTTTAGCCCTTAGTTGCTATAAAACAACTCTATTTTGCATTAATAAAAACACAAACTATTTGGCAGTAGAGAGTATCAATAGATATATTTATGTATCAACCGGCATAGTAGAAATATTTACAGTTAGAATACATTTCATTTAGGGAAGGACAAAACAAAATTCAGGGATTTTATTCCCAGGAAACAAATTGCTAAGGCAGTGCTGATTTTTTTTTGTTTTTGTTTTTTTTTTTTTGGTTTGTTTTTGGTTTTTTTTTTTTTTGGTTTTAAATTTAAATGCATTCATTAAGTGCATGAACTCACTTTGGCTTTCTTAGATTTTGTATGCCATGGAACTGAATTGTTTATGAAGCTGCCTCAATATCATTCAAAGATGTAAAAGGGAATAGGTAAAAATAAGTTCCCATTTAAAATCCTGCCTTTAACTGCAAACAGACCTGCTTGTCTGGAAAAATGTTTCTTTGGCTGCCAGTGGTGTATTCCAAATACCACTCAAAAAATCTGAATGCTCCTAAGATGACTCATCAACACTGCTGCATTTGAAATGGTCTTTTTAACTGGAGAAAAAAAAAACAAACCTATAGAGTTTTTCTTTCATTGGTGTAGTTTAGAAACACAACATGCCTTGAATCAGGAAGTTTGATTCTTTGTTGACTGACTGTGTTTAGAAACAGGAAAAGGAAATGTACCATGTTGAAAAATCCAAATGTATTTTCACAGCAATGAGCCCTGGTTCCTTGCAAAATCTGTGTTTGTGAATACAAGACATGTACAAGTACAGGCACACAATTGCATGTGGAACAAGCAGATTTCCAACTCTGTGCAAAAAGTTTTGTGTTTCCAGGCTTTTGTGGCTGCATGGCTTAGCAATAAACCCTAGCAAGTCAGCTGGGCACTTTCTAATGTGATGATCTGAAACTTGCATGGCTAGAAAATTACAGACCTAAAAGAAAAAGAACTACTATGGAGATTAAATTGCATCTTAAAGGAGGTGTGAGTCTGTGAATGCAAATTAATTTACATTTTTTGCAGAGTGTAATGACAGCTCAACAGACTCTTTTTCCAAAATTACTTCAGCCCATATTTTAGGAGTGTGTAATTCAACATAAGAAATTAGTTGTTCTGCTGCAGAACCTTATATGGATTCGTAGTATTGACCTGAAGCTTGCTTTTAAGCCCTCAAATAATTTGTAACATAGGACCTCCTTTCACAGAATAAGAAAGTGGTTGAAGCTGGAAGGAATTTCCAGAGATCATCTGGTTTGACCCCTCCAGATACCCAAGACTGTGTCCAGAGAGCTCTTGAGTATCTCCAACTTATAGTGGAGGGAGACTCCACTAGATCTCTGGGCAACCTGTGCCACTGTTCAGAACCCTCACAGAAGGGGGGGTTGGGGGGAAGTTCTGCATGATCAGATTGACTTTCATGTGTTTAAATGTGCAGCTGTCTCCTCTTGTCCTATCAGTGAGTACTACTGAGTAGGGTTTGGCTCCTTCTTCATTCCTTCCCTTCAGCTGTTTTTACACAGTGCTGAGATCCCCCTAGGCCTTCAGCTCTCCAGGCTGAACAGCCCCACTCCCATAGCCTCACATCATGTCCAAGATGCCTCAGTCCCTTAATCATCTCCATGGTTCTATGATGGACTCACTCCACTAGCTGCGTCTTACTACTTGGAAGTCTAGCACTGGGCACTGCCAGCTGTGGTCTCACCAGTGCTGAGCAGACAGGAATAATCCCCTCCCTTGACACCCTGGCAGTACTCTTCCTAATGCAGTCCAGGATGCCAGAGGTCCAAGGGCACATTGCTGGTACCTGGTGAGATTGTTGTTTACCAGAGCCCCAAAATCCTTTCCTGCAAAGCTTCAAGATACTGCTTTCACAACACAGAGCTTCCAGCAGATGCTGGTGCCTCTTCCTCCCCAGGTGCAGGACTTTGTACTTCTTGTCTAAATGCATGAGATTTCTCTTTGCCCATTTCTCAGCTTACCAGGATCTCTGAACAGTAGCACAGTCCATGGATGAATCAGCCACTCTTCCCTTGTGTGCTTGCTGAGGGAGTGCTCTGTTCTGTTATTCACTCTTGAACAGTGCTGGACCCAGTACAGACCCCTGGGGCACAGCACTAGTGATTTGCTTACTGCTGAACTTTGTGCCACTAATCACAATGACTGGGCCCCCTTCCAGACCCTTGAAAACACAAGTTCACCTGCTCCTATCCCTCTAAAAATTTTCTACTTAAAAATGCTCATCAGTGCTTGATAATCTGATGTCTCAGTGGGGTTATGGGGGTTTTCTTGCTCATGTGTGGAAATTCTCTTTTTTAAATCTTCAGACTTGTGGCCCTGATGGGAAGAGGAAAAAAGTGTTAGTAGGAGTTAATTAGGAAGAAATAAGCGGTTTTTTTCTGAAAACAGAAAACACAATTATAATTCTACTAACTGTAAATGATGTTTGGAGAAATAGAAAATTCTGAAATTACATGATGCCAAGAGACTCAATGGGATACAGAAGACATACTCTAATTAGTCATGCTTGAGTCTTCCACCAGTCCCTGAGCTCAGATCAGATGTTTTGGTTTAAAAAAAGATGGGGAAAAGACAACATTTTCTCATTACTACGTTGACTGTACAGAACTGAGCTGATGATGGATTGTATTGCGTGCTGTAGCACGTGCAGCCTTTGCCTTGTTCTGGATGTTTTAAGTTGGCGCTTGGAAATGGCTCTAGAGAGATGAAGGTAAGATTGCTTTGCCAATAAAAGCTGGAGAAACGCAAAGTGCTCCTGGTTTGTGCAGAGCACCTGGCAGTGTTTGAAAAGCTACTGGATCTATTTCTATGGTGTATCTTTAATTTCTTGATATCTAGGTTTCTGCTTAAATGTTCAACAAGAGCTGGGAGATTTACAGACATTCTCCTAGACAGTTGATCTCTTCCAGTCTGAAACCAATTCACCTGAAGGCTATCAGTGAGGTGAAATTTCCACTTAAAATGTAAAGACCTGGTGCACTTTCCAGACCATTGCAGAAATGTTGCATTTTTGAGGCCAGGATTGTATTGACAAAGATTTGTTTAGAGGCTTCCAAATACTGAGAAAACTGTGGGCTGTGCTTGGTAAAAGAGGAAAGCTAACTTACTGGTCACTAATATGTATTGTGGCATTTTAAAAAGGTTCTTCTGATACCTCTCTCACCTTACCCTGCTTCAAAATCTTTTTCATAAGGATATGGATCATAGTTGTTAATATACATGAGGAGCATAGAAGACATTCAAGGTCAGCAGTTTATTACAGCAGAATCCAGAATCTCCAGAGAAAAGGTAGAACCACTTGAAAGTAAATGAATTAAAGTTTTGCTTTTGTTTTGCTTCTCTTCTTTCTACAGAAAGAAGTATAAGATTGGGATTGGTGTGCTTTTGGGGGTCTTGAGATTGAAGAATCCTGGGATGAAGGACAGAGCTCACCAAATATTTCAAAATAAAAATAAATTCGCAGTCATGCAGTTAGTAGGAGCATGGTAATGGTGATTGTCCAGAGAACGTTTTTTGGAATTCAGTGTCAAATTCTTCCTTTAGCAGAGATAAAGAATAGGATGCTCAAAGGAAAAAGTACAGGCAAGAAGAGCTGTCTGATATTTGTCTTCTCATTGTTACTGTGTATAGAAAAATGAAGCTAATGGTTTTTATGCTAGTGAACAGACCTACGGGGCGGACTTGAGAGCAGTTAGAATTTCCTGTGATTTCCCTAAAATCACCAACCTGAGTGATGAAAAATCTCTGGGTTTTTAACGGCAATTTCAGATATATTAATTCTCAGCATGCCTTCATAAGGCTCTGGCATGATAACAGGAAAGCCTGGACATAAAAATTTGAGGTTAAGGCATAAATTTGCAACCCAGGTTATTTATAGAAGGTTTAAGGAAACCAGGAGAATGGTGAGGGTTTTACCCAATCCACTTAGCCCAAGCAGTAATGAGTGTAAATAACTGTGGGTTACTGAGACCTGCCCAGCAGAGAGCTGTAGTGGAGACTTTAATCTCATAAACCCCACATCTGAAAAGCTTAAGTTCAATAAAATAATCTACCTTTGCTGCTAAGCAGGATTAGTTGCAGCCACTGGAAACTGAGAATACTCAGCACCTTAAAGTCCTATCTGTTTGCCTTGGCTTGCTATGCTGAATATAAATGCATAATGAGACATTGATATCCACTGCCTATCCAGATTAATCATTGAAACACATGGCAAGCACATTAAATAAAATATATTTTGGTTTTAATTAAATACATTTTAATTAATATGATTGATCATTTGAATTGCAAAAAAAATAGTTTTGGTTCATTTCATTTATAGTGCTCTTTCCTTCAAAAAACAAGTGATGCAGTTATTCAGTTATTGTTATTTCTTTAGTGTCTACTCATATTTTTTGTGATGAAGTAAATTACTGCATTTAAATATGAGGTATTTGAGTTGTCCTAAACTGGAAATATTTATATTTAAGAACATTTTTCTTGAATTGAATGCAAAACCGGATGTCTAGCACAGATTTCTACTATGCTTCTAAAATCAATAATGTAGAATTGGGTTTATTATAGTTAAATCAATGGGTTCGCCATCACTTGTATTCCGTTCCACATAATTCCAGTGTAAGGCTATATAATTTTTTGGTTGGAAAACATGCAAAGTAAGATGACAGATATTTATGTATATTTTTATGTTAAGACAGCTCATCACAGACTCTAGCAGTATAAGGAGTCATCCTTCAGGTAATATTTTTTATATTCACATCACACCTGAGGCTTATTAGCAGTACCTATTATTTTTAGGTAAAAAATAAATGAAGTCACATTTTTAACTCTTTGACTAAAACCCCACAATTTCTTACCTGCCCAGCTTTTAGTCACAGAAAATCACTGATAACAGCAAGGTCTTTTTTCATAGTCAAAAATATAGGGTTGATTTCAAGCCCTGGTTGTGATTCTGCGGTGAAATTAGGTGAGACTTGAGATCACCAGACAGTGAGGTTCTGGGTGCCTGCTTTGGGTTTGTTTGTGGGGTTTTGTGAGTGAGGTAACTGTCCTAAGTCCTGAGCACAGGTGGAGTCACTAGCACTCATGCATGGGCTCTGAACAAACATTCCATGTTTGTGCTGAATGGGAAATCTGCTTGGAAAATTCAGCTTATGTGGCACTTGGTTAACAGCTGCTGGTATCCATTTTCCAGGTGGAATTAGTGTGGCACTAATTTAGGTGGCACTGAGCTCAGCAAAGTTCTTCAGGGTATAGGAGTTGTGCTTACTCAAGTAACACCTCATCAATCCACCCTTGTGTATTGAGGTTAAAATAGAAAAGGTGAGACCTTAAGTCTTATTTCCTAATTACTCAACTGTATTTTCACTATCCTAATTCAGACTGTGACTTTAGGAAAGGAGATTTGTGGCCAGGATGATGTTAGCCATATAACTAATAAATAGTATTGACTTAATAACCAGTCATCAATATATGCTGTGTTTTAAATGCCTATGCTTGCTTTCACACATATTTAATAAATAAATAAACTTCTTGCTTTAGCTATTTAGGAAAAAATGAAGAATATAGTTCTAATATAAAACAGTGATTAACATCTGGCTTGAAGAATGTTTTGTGAGGATTCCTTTCACCCAATCATCATACGTTCATTTTCTGCTATTACGAAAAATAAAAAGTTCATCTCTGTGAATTAAAAATAAATTACAGTAATTTCACAATTATGAGCCACACCATTTTGACTAAAATTTTGCTCCCAACCCGGAGATGCGGCTTACACTCAGGAGCGGCCAATATATGAAAAAAGTTCTGAAATTTCCAAACCTGGAAGTGCAAGCCGAGGTGCCGAGCCGAGCGCCTGCCAGTAAAACCTGGGATTGCACGATTCTTACACATTGGTTACTCTGCTGCACGGCAGGTAGAGGCGGGCTCTGTGCCGCTGGCAGCGCGGGGAGAAGGCCAGGGGTCCCTCCTGCCTGCCCTGCAGCCCGGGGGAGGGACGGGTGGCTCTGTGCCTCCCTCCCACTGGCACCGCAGGGCAGCGCTGGGCCCAGGCAAGCGATCCCGCAACTTTGTTACTAGTTCATTACTTTGTTGCACACGGGTCCTCCCTGCGAACGAAAATGCGGCTTATATTCCGGTGAGGCTTATACATGGACAAAGACCTAAATGTTGCTGGCACCCGGAGATGCGGCTTATAATCAGGTGCGATTTGTAATCATGAAATTACTGTAACTTTATCATTCCCTTTTTTTTAGATTTCTGACTTGTAGCACAGAATTAAATTTATTAAGGCTTTTCTTTGATAAGGGTCCAGATTAGTAGCTTCAAAGAGACCTAGACATTTTAATACATTTCAGTGATGCATATTCTAATAAGCAGGGAGGACAACCATATATGTTCTTATATGCCATTATGCAAATATTGTAAATATAAGTATATATTGAATGAATATTGGAAATATTAAAAATATATGTACTATCAAAAGTTTTTAAAATGTTCGCATGTGCAAAACTGTATGGAGTGCAGTAAGGAGCTAGGTGGGGTCACTTTTCAAATACTGTGATATGTCTATAACACTAAAATGTGTAATGGAAAGAAACTGAACACATGTTTTCCAAGCCCAGTTTTACCTTCTTACCCTCTTCTCCCCTTCAGTACCATGTATAATTACTGATCTTATGTCTTGGAAATGAGAAAAAAGTATTGAATACTATTTTTTCTTTTAATATAGAAAATACGTTCAGATATCGGGAAGTTGGAGTTTAATCTTCAATGCTGACATTATCATCATGATACTCATTAAAATTTTAGAATAAATTCCATCATGTTATGTTTCAAGGAAAAGAAACCTTTTTTAAGAAAATACATCTGTAGACTGGAGAGTCATAAATGTAGTTGAATAAGTTATATGCTAATGAATCTAGTATTATGTAGAAAATATGATATTTATGTCTGTCTTTTTGTGGCATTTACATCACTCAATATGCCTGTGGTTTTCCTCTTGAGAATGCAGTTTACATCCATGCCTAGTGAATATCCTTAGGGTTACCTTATGCAGGAATATATCATATTTGGAGCAACACTAGAGTGAATGCAAAAGCTGGGATGAAATACAGACCCTCATATCCTAAATGGAATATCTTGCTATAAATGCAACTCTTTAGAAGCTATTTTTCTGCTTCTGGATACTGTTTATAAATAGATTATTTTTTTTACCTGTAAGGTTTCTGGGCAGCATTGCACATGACAGCTTACATCTCTTCTTCTGCTTTACTGCCACTTCTGTGATTAATAGCTGGGCTTGATCTTCAGTTGTTTCTTTTCAGATGTTTTCAGTGAGCAGCTCTTCAGCCAGGGAACTTACTTCACTTTTCCCCTTGAACCTGTAGAGTTTGTATTTGATCTGAAGCTGGTTGTCTTGTGCAGCTACCTGGGAAGGGATAGCATAGACACAGCAGCCATGAAGAAATGTGAGAAGTAAAAAAGGACTTTTTGCTTTGTGGTAATAAGCTGGAATTAGATAATATTCTGTTAACAGGAAAAAAAAAAAAAAAGTGGTAATTCTGTTAAAATACCTCAAAGCTTTCTTCAACACATGCTACAGAAAGAAACAAGGAGACATTATAAATATCCTGGTGAATAATCAGCTATTTTAAATCTGTGTATTTGTTGCTAATTTTTTGAGCTTGCCATTTGCTTTGGTTTTCCACTGTCATGATTTCAGCTTTTCTTGTTTGATATGTTTCTTTTCCTTTCACCATTCCTTATTTATTTATAGCTACTCTTTGAAGTTAGGTATAACCTTCAGAAAGCTAAATGTGTATTATTTTAATAGTTTTAGTTTCTGTGACAGTTCAGACAGTGACCCTGGGATTCAGTAGCAGCATTCTTTGATTTTCTTTTCCTCATGCTTGTAGAATTTAGTATGGAGAGGGGGACTCCTCGCATACCTGCTTGTTCTCCTGTGATTGCCCTCTGTACCATTACACTGGCTATCCATAAATCTATCAGCAGTGAAACTAATTTAGATTATAGCAGTTCAAACCAAGCAGATTGAAAATATATTTGATTCCAGTGGTGAAAATTGCTCTTATATTTTTATGATGCTATTACAGACCATCTACCCAGCATGAATCTTATCTTTTTTTTTTTTTTTTCCCTTACTATGCAAAAAAGTCTTGGCACTGAATGGGATGTACTGTGCATTTTAGTTTGGGTTAGTCAGATTGCTGTGTAGGAAGAGTGCATGAGAAATAGAGATACTGTGTTTTCTGTCTCAGCCTCTGACTGGCTAGGGAAAATGCTGAGGCACTGCTGATACCTTCCAAAGCCAAGCCCTCATGGCAGCCTGAGGTTCCCAGAATGAGTTTCTGTCTCCATCCTTTCTTTTGCTGTCAGCCCAGCTTTGCCACCAGTTTGTTCCCTGCCAAGCAGCTGTGCCAGGCAGTGGTGGTTCTGGTGCAGTCCCATGGGAGTGGAGACAATGCTACTCCAGTCATCAGTGACCTGGGTAGTCTTGTTTATTCTAAGCCTACAAAAAAACTTCATTGACACAGACTGTGGCTAAATTGGATGATCAGAGAGATGTTCAGGCTTTCAAAAGGGTCCTGCATGCAGCAGAATCTAGACCATAACCTGAATTATTCTGGAGCAATCAGTTTTCTAGGAAAGTGGAGGACCAAACATAAGGCCATGCTACCGTTCCCACAGCTCCTCTGTCAAGAGAGTGCTGACTATAATGAATCACCCTTCTGCCAGGTTCTGCTCCCAGGATGTGGTTACTGAAATTTAAGAGATTCTCTATCTCCTGACTAATAGTTATTAACAAATTTCAGTATATGCTAGCAGAATTAAGAAATTTCTGTTCTGCATCTGTAAAATAGACTTAGTGCTTGCCAAGACAGTCCTTACTTACTCCAAGGACGGCTCATGTTATCATAATCCTGTATTAAAATAAATAAAAAAACCTCTAAAATTGATCTAAAAACTAGTTCCTGTGTCATGTATCATATTCAGTTCCAATGTATTATGTGCTATCAACCTGTACAGATTATCACCTAATGGGATTTTTTAAAGTTCTGAAATTATTCAGAAGCTGTAAAACAAGGGCACTTCACAGATCTGTAGTAAGATTCTTGCCCAGATTTTTCATTCTTGGTTGCCCTTTCTAGTCTCCTCAGGTCGAGCAGCATGTTTTGTTTACTGTGCCACATGGGACTGAGGGAAGTGTGGCTGTAGCCAGGCTGGATGAGACACACTAAACAAGAGTAAACACATCTAAATTTTGCTGGCTGCTGTTGCCATCCCTGCTATCCTTGACTAGGGAGCTGCAAACCTACAGCAGTGGGTTATCAGGAGGCAATCTGGGTCTCACCTGATGTAGCTGGAATAAAAAAAGTTGCATGTGTACTGTGCATAGCTTGTTGTTACTTGTGTGGGCTTCAATGTAAGTTATAGCAGACAGTTACTCCAGGCTTAAGAGCAGGTAATGATCTCATTATTAGCAGAGCTTCAGCAAACAGCTGGAGAACAGTGGCAATCCCTGCCTCCTTTGAAGCAACTGGGTTTTCCTGGAGGAAGACCAGTCGTATCACACCCCTTACTTCCTAGAAGTCAGTGTAAACATCCAGCAGGAATCCATAACAATTTCTTTAGGATTAGGTGGCTACACCACCTTTCCTGTAGCCTGCTGTATGCCCTCTGTTCATATTACCAATTCCCTTATAAGTCTCTTTCAAGTGACAGCTGTAAATGAGCACAAGTCTCTGGCAGCCAAAGCTCACTTGGAATTAAATTCAGGGATAGCGAGCTGTCAGCTAACTGGCTTCTGTAGCAGCATAGCTGTCATTTGGATGAATTACAGACCACAGTATCCATTTGTGTGGGGCCTGTGAGCAAGAGGGGTGGAACAAATTGGGGTAAATGGCTGAAATTTAATACTGGCTTCTGCAAGGTCTTCAAAACCCATGCACCCATCTTCGGCGTGATTATTTTCTGTGGTTAACAGCATTTCCATGTAAACTGCAATAATCTTCTTTTGGAAGGTCGCTTTAGTATGACAAAAAAATTTAAATTGATTGTACAATTATCTGAGACTTATTTTGTTCTGTTCTATCAAAGACTAAAATATCTGGGTCAAAGTTTCTTACTACTTTGCCTATGTCCAATTTCCACCCTGGGACTGACAACTTCTCTTCTGATGCCGAGGAGCAAACAGCCCCCTCCCTTCCACACTGCTTGTAGAGAGCGGTGCCCCATGCTGATGATGCCAGGCAGATTTAATTGTGCATGCTCAAAGAGAAAAATGACATCCATGCTTGGGTGAGTGCTCTCTGTGGCAAGCTGACAAATCCCCCAGCTGTCAACTAACCTCAAAGGCAAGTGTACGTGGCTCTAGCTTATGTCTGCTTGTTTTCTGCCCATAGGCATTTAGAAGCTGACACTCATATTGGCTGCAACACATTCAGACTGCTACTCAAAGAAATGTATGGTCTGCTTTATGTGTTTCACTCTCTAAGGGTGATCCACACAATTAAGGTTTATTTTTTAGACAGACTGTAAGCAGGTAAAGACAGCAACTTTCTGTATATGGGGCAAGTGAAAGTGCATAACATTTATGGCTATGGATCTGGCTAAGTTGCTGATTGCTTAGTGAAATTAATTTCTTCCTTGGGCTCCGATGTATTATATTTATATTTTTATGTGTTTATTTGGTTCTGCTAGAGAACTACATGCAAACAAAATGGCCTTACTTGAGTGCCAGTATATGTGGGCAAATGTGAGGTGTTGTTAATGCAGTACTGGAGTAATTTTGGCAGACGCTTTGTTACTTGTGGCGCACTGCAGGCTGTCTATCTAAACCCATCATTACCTGGCACCTATGCTCTGGTGTGATAACCAGGACAATCTGTGAATGGGCAAAGAGCCATGCTAACAGATGGCTTTGACTGTAGGTAACCAGGAAACCATGCATATACATTAAACATGGGTTCAGTAAGCGTGGGTGTTATCTAGGAACATCAGAACAGCTGTGGGGTTTGAGCTGTCGAGAACATATGCTGTACCCATCAGACACCCAGGGAGGGTGGGCTGGAGCCAGTTCCCACTTGATGATGAACTTTGTAGGGATTGCTTGGTTGGGTATGGGCTCAGCTACAGACAAATCTCATGTTCTGCAATGGGTTTCAAATTAGTGTTAGAAAGACAAAGCATTGAAGCTTAAGGATGCAATTCACAGAATCATAGAATGGCTTGAGTTGGAAGGCACCTTTAAGATCACCTAGTTCCAACCACCTCCCACTAGACCAGGTTGTTCAGAGGCCCCATCTGACCTGGCCTTGAACACTGCCAGGGACGGGTTGTCCACAACATCTCTGGACAGCCTGTCCCATTACCCCACTACCATCACAGTAAATAATTTTTTCCTAATATCTAACCTAAACCTATTCTTTCAGTTTGAAAGTAGTCCTGTGACTATGTGCCCTTCTCTCCATCTTTCTTATATGCTTCCCTCAGGTACTGGAATGACACAATTAGATCACTCCAAAACTGCCTTCTTACCAGGCTGAACAATTGCAGCTCTCAGCCTTTCCTCATAGTAGAGGGTTTCCAGCGCCCTCTAATCATCTTTGTGTCCGTCCTCTGGGCTCACTCTAACAGGTCTTTGTCCTTCCTGTGCTAGGGACCCTATAGGTGGGGCAGAATTCCCTCCCTTGCCCTGCTGTCCTTGCTGATTTTGGTGCAGTCCAGCATAGGGTTGCTTTTCTGGACTGCAAGTTGACATTGCCAGGCCAGCTTCTCATCCACCAGCACCCCTACCTCTTTCCCATTAGGGCTGCTCTCAGTCTGTTCATCCCCACAGCCTGGATTGATACCAGGGGTTACCCTGACTCAGTTGCACTAATTAATTTACATGCCCACCTCAGGCACTGTCTCACTCAAATGTTAGGTGATGGAGAGGGCTATCCAATCTACCCGGCACAATTGTTCAAAGTTTCTGAACCTGATACTTATGAATGTTATGATATGTGCAGGAAGAAGTTCAATATGTTTATATTTGAGTGCACTGGAGTTTTAGAACTGGATTGTAAAATATAAAATGTAACAGGAAATGCCAAATATCTCTTGTCAACTCAGGATTTAGTTTGTCAAGTACTTTGAATACTGAGCAGCCAGTACTATTCTTTTTTGTAGCAGCCTGATATTAAAGCACTCAAGTAAAAAGTGGGAATTGCAGGGTTCTTGACCTCTTCAGTGTACTGAGCTGCAGATCCTGACCCCATGAGTCCAGATAAGTGGTTCTCACTATGCTCTGAAGCTGAAGCATAGCAGAGTTTACCACTGTAAGGCTGCAGAGAACACAAAGAAGCAGGGACTCCATGAACTCCTCATCACCAGTTATTTTCACAGTGTTTTTTAGTGCTTCCCCATATATAGAAGGGGTCACGTGGACAATGTCTCTTTTAGAGTCCAAAATTAGAATGTATCTAAAACCCAACAAAAGGGCTGTATTTTCATCATCTAGCTCCACCTAAATTCACTGTGTCTTCTGTGTCCCATTTTCTGGCTGTGAGTTTTATGAAGCATGTACTCAATGGAAATTTTAGCCTAATTTGAATTTAAGCTGCCTGAAAATAGCCCCAAGGCAGCACCAACAGAATTTAGGGGAGATTGCCTAGCTTCAGTGAATCTGTGCAAATGCAGAGCCCTGGAATTCGTTTGCTGATGTGAGGAGCTGGGCAGGATACAGAAATGCTGCAGGAGTCCAAATGCGCCTCATGTTCCCTTTCTGCTGCCTGAGCACAGGAAGAGAGTGGGCAAACATATGTCTGGGAATGTGGTGCTCTATGCTGGCAACACAGAGCTTCAGAGAGTATTACATGTGTGGGAGTGAAAGAGCGTGTCCTATTCATGCTTCAAAATTGTCAGAGTGAAATATTGTGATTATCGTTTTAGATTTGACACCTAAAACTCTGCATTCTTAAGGTAGTTTGAATGTAACCTAAATTACTCTTCCCCTGACTATCTGGTAAGAATGAAATTTAGCTGTCACAGATAAGAGTAATGATATTTATTAATAGAATTATAATAGAACTGAAATGGGCAGAGTACATCAGGACAGGAGATCACTGTCCTTAAGGGATCGATTTATCCTTGACTTCTATGAGCCTTTGTTATGGCAATGATAGAAACATATTTCCCAAATTCTTTTGGTCTTTCTGTGCCTTACCCTTTGATTTCTTTATTAACTCTCTTTCCCTGTCACTACATGTTCTTGTTAATTCAGATCAGGTTTTGCAACTTGGATCATACTTTGATTTTTTTTACCAAAATTCTTTACTGAGTTCTGTAGTGGTTTGTGTGCTTTCCTCTCTTTGCTGCACCTCCTGTCAGTGCTTCCAGAATGGCCTGTGGGTGAACTGCCACCAGCCAGACTCCGATTTCCTTTGGTTTGCTTTGTTCCTACAGCAGTCAAGGCAACTTACAGTAATTTCGTGATTATAAGCCGCATCTCCAGTGTAAGCTACATTTCATTCTTTGTCCATACATAAGCCGCACCTGCTTATAAGCCACTCTGTCGTTCGCAGCAAGGACCTGCATGCAACAGAAGTTGCCAATTGGTAACAGAATCGCGGGATGGCAGGGTTTACTGGCTCGACTTGGGCCATGCGGACTTGGCCCCTTCGGGGCTGCCTACAGGGCCAGATGACCCAGCTTGGCGGGGCCGCTCAGGGTTGGCCACCGCTGCTGCCGGGCTCGCTCGCCCTGGCCCAACACTGCCCCGCAGCGGCAGGCAGGAATGGAGCCCCCCGCCCACTCCTGCGGTGCTGGTGGGAGGCAGGCACGGAGCACCCCTGCCTCCTCCCCGGGCCGCGGGGCCGGCAGGAGGGAGCCCCCCGCCTCCTCCCCTGTGGAGCCCACCTCCACCCGCCGCGCAACAGAGTAACCAGTTTGTAACAATCATGCAATCCCGGGTTTTACTGACAGGGGCTCGACTCGGCACCTCGGTTGCACTTCCAGGGTTGGAAATTTCAGAAATTTTTTCACGTATTAGCCACTCCTGAGTGTAAGCTGCATTTCCAGGGTGGGATCAAAATTTTAGTCAAAATGGTGCGGCTTATAATCGTCAAATTACTGTACCTAATTAATCCCTCCAAACCTTCATTAATAAACATAATTGTGGTAATTTGTGTAAACATGTTGATGTTTTCTGGACTAATGAATGTTTTATGTAAACATGCAATTTGGTTTTCTAGGCATTTACATAGAAATGGCAATTTATTGTGGCCCTGGGTGCTGCAACTTCGCTGATGATGAAAATCCTTCACCTTTCTAAAGTCAAGATGTATGTTTAGGTGAATAGTCATGGGTATGGATGGTTAGCTCACAGTTAGTAAACTCTGAACACCATGATACAAGTTGATCTCAGCCTCCTTATCAGCATTAAATGAAAAAAACTGTTTATTGGTAGTAATGTCTTGAAAGATACAAAGAAGAGCAAAATATATAGGTTAATGTAGATTATCGGCTGTAAGAATAGCTATAAGATTATTAGAAAGCTATAAGAATAGCTGTGAAGTACAGAACATTTTTCATGAACTTATTTTAACATAAAAAAGGAGGTTCTTTTGGGGTTTTCTGAAGCAAAATACACTACTGTAGTGTGTAGCTACTTCCTTGTACTTCGTTCGGTATAGGTGTGTCTTAAAACATCATGTACTCTTTTTTGGGACTAGATATATATGAAACATCATCAGCATAATTTTGCTCCTGTGCAGGACTCTGAACTCATGCAATTAAATATTCATCAGGATAGATACCTTGACTCTAGTTATACTTGCACAGTTATTAAAGATTAATTCAGTGTTAATGTTTCTGTTTAATGGAAGAGGCAAAATGAGTATTTCTGCTGAAAACTTAACGTTTTAGGTTTAGAAATTATGATCCTTATTATTCTTTTTAAGGACCCCATAAGATAATTATCTATATAGAGTAATATTTTTTAATGAAATCATTCTCTTCCAAGAGACCTGTCCCAGTATCTTCCTTTGGGAGTATTTTGCTGTCTTTACCTTGTTATTTAAAAATACACTGTTTCTTAACTGAATATGCAGCAAATAATCTGCAAGCTAAAACTAAGGGCATTACATAGCAGAATGGTGAAGTTTTGCAGATCCTGTTCTATATTATAAATTTGATTTGAATTTTCTGTTTTGTAGATACTAAGATTTTAAATTGTATTTTTACCTGAGGGAGTGATAGTTTCTTTGAGGCAATTTCTAGCAGAATTCGTTTATACAGCAGTATTCCAAAAGAGAGGAGTTAAAGCAGAAACACAGAAATTTGGATTTCTGTCCTGTTGCAGGTCCTTTGGGTTTTTTGGAGTTTCTTTTTTGGTGTGTTTTTTTGTTTTGTTGGAGCTTGGTTTTTAATTTATTTTTTTTTTATTTCCCCCCACATTTTCCTCTTACAAAATGTACCTACATTATTAATGAAGTTCTGTCTCAGTACCAGTGCGGAATCTGGAAGATAAACTCAGCAAGTTTGAAGTCCTAATCCTTTTAAAGCCAGTATGAATAACAGATGATATTAAGAGGAGGGCATAGTAGTTGGTACCTGTTCCAACAATCACTGTAAATGTTATCTCATTGATTCTTTGTTTGTCCCCTCTGTATTTTACAGAGCACATTGATTTAGAAGATATCTTTGACTTATAGTGTTAGAAGAATAGAAAAATGTGCAAAAACATTTGGGGATGGTATGAAATTAAAGTCATTATCTATTTTATTACCAAATTAGTGATTAGGGACATAGTTAATATTTAAGGATCCCAATAATTATGAAGAGGAAGTCAACATGGTGTCCATGTCAGGAGACTTGGAATTACATCTTTAAAGTCCTTTCTAACCCAAACCGTTTTATAAGTCTGTGATTCTCTTTTGTATCAGTAAGAAAAGGAAGTTCATCTGGTGTTCTGTTCACTGAGCCAACAGAAATTTGAGCTGATACCCTGTTGACTTGAAATGGGCCTATTTTATTTCATTTAATAATTTTTTAATAGTAAACATAGCTTTGTTATTTGACTCCTCAAGAGAGAGCTCCTTTCAGGATATAAAAAATAAGTGAAGGCTACATTCAGTGATGCTCATTGGTTTTGAATTAAATCATCCAGTCATTTTAATGTGCAGTATAACACAGAATTTGTGTTTTAAGTGCAAAAAGTCAGGGAAGTTTGCCAAGAACAAAAAATATTTATAAAACACTTTTTTTTTGGTCTAAGTACAAGTCACTTGAAATCAGTACCTTTTGTATGTGAGCGTCCATCTGCATTTTGCATACAGATACATTTCTGTGTGTTTATGCCTTTTGTGGGTTTTGTAACATGTTAATGCTCTTTATGACCACCTTCACTACCCATAAATATACATTTTTCTGTCCGTATATTATAGGTAGTTGTCCCACTTGTCCAATTTTTCAGCATACCAGTGATAATGCAGAACAGTTCACTGAAATACCATCTATGGAATTGCTGGTTTTGGTGGTTTTCCAGCTCAGCTAAAACACAAAGTTTGAGAAAGTTTCACCTTTTGCATTTCAGGATTATAATGATGAAATTCGCCAGGAGCAACTGAGAGAACTTTCGTATCTGAACGGTTCTGAGGATTCATCGCGTGGACGGGGCATTCGAGGAAGAGGGATCCGTGTGCCACCTGCAGCTCCTTCAAGGTGTGGTAACCTGACCTATTATGTTAATACTTTACAAAGTGTAGGCAATAGTAAAAAAACCCATAGTTTACAAAAGCAAACAAAAAAAAAAGACAATTATATACATAGCCTGGTCAGTAAACCAAAATATTTATTTTCTGTGTGGTCTATGTTGTTCTAGATTTTCTGATCTACAGTTCACAGGGTACAGTGGGTACAACAAAGGAGAGTAGATTATGAAGACAGGAAAAGGATATTTCTAAGAAAGAATACTTTTATGCTAGTACTAAGGCAGCATGGTCAGTAGCATAAAATGCATGGTCAAAACAATAGTGAAGTCAGAGAAGACCACATAGTCTAGGTGGAACTTTATTTTTCAAATAATTACTTTTTCTACATATTGCAGCTATACTGTATGTATACACAAATATACCTATATATAAACTGCATTATATGTTACTTGTTGATGTGGTATCAGTTTTAAGTGAATTTGATTGGCATAATCTAAAAACATTGGGGTGTGAATGTGTTGAAGTATTTTTTCATATCTAAATAACATATATCTCTACTTGTTTTTAAGGCCAGTGTAAAATCTTAGAACATTATCTCAGACTTGTTTTTCACTGTGAACCCTTAAGAACTTCATTACTTCAGGTGTCTAAGTTACCTAGCTACCTCTAGTCTTCTCTCCAAAGAGAGAAACCCAAAAAAGATAAGCCCTAAAAAATGGACTCTTCTTTTGAAGGAAATAGGATATGGGGATACCTTGTGTTATGCTGACAAAGGAGTTCTTGAGTAATTGAATGGGCTGATCTTTACTGTGACCACTGAGGTTTTGTTTCTGAAGGTGTCCACTGTGTTTACCAACAGTTTTTTCCCAAATGAGCTTTTTAAATTGGTAGTATGATGCGCTTACATAGAATATTTTTTGCAGTTGGCAGTCATGACCGTCTTCTACTCAAAGAATTTCTGGGCTCAGTCTTCCATACATCCATGATCTCAGAAGAGCTTGCCTTAATAATGATGTTCAGAATATAATGATGTTGCAACAAACTTGCAGCTTTTAAATTGGGTTTAAAGCACCTAAGAAAGACATCCCAGCCCAAGGCATGGGGTTTTGACTAGAGAATCTCTGAAGGTCCCTTCCAACACAAAACATTCAGTGATTCTGCACGTCTAAAATCTACTACTGAAACTTGTAGTAAAGTAACGAACATCATGAGCTAGTGCAGTGGGTTTGGCTGTCTCAGCAGGGAACAAACCACAGTTCCTACTGCTACAGGAGACCTGAGTCCTATTCATAGCTGTGAAACTGGGTATCATGCATGGTTGCTACACCTGGCATTCACAGTCGTCCAAAAAGACAGCACACCCAGGAGCATACCACTCTGAAACAAAACTCACAGACTGCTACCCTGATTTACCCCCTTCTATTTCATCATATGGCTTTTTAAATGGTAACAGCTTCTTCTGACTTACTAGTTTGTGTAGCAAGGGAGGTATAGAATAAATAGCCAGGAGGATGCTAAGCCTCTTTCCAAGCTTGTCTATATGCTCTATTCTCTGTGCAGTGGGGGAAGGTAGAATCCCACACTACCAGTCCTTTGTGCTGAACTAAATTAGACAGGAAGAAAAGTTATTCCTCTCCTTTTATATTCTTTTTCTACTTTGCCTTGCAAGTTTCTGCTTCCTGCAATATCTTCTGCCAATCCGTTTCTCCCACCCACCACTAAACATGAAAATGAGAGTGATGACTGCTCTTGTAAAATAGTTTGAAATCAAAAAAAGAGGCTCCTCATTTTCTTCATCTTCTAGAACTGCTTTGGAGTAATTCTGCAGCTGTGTGAATTACAATGATTCAGAATTTTATTAGTACAAGCAACAAGAGGATCAGGTGCAAAAGGCACTGGATGGTTTAAAAATAATGCCTTTCCATAATATGAGTTCTGCCTGAGATATTGCCTAAAAGTGCTTGACATTGTAGCTGCCACAACCCCAGAGTTATGTGATGCTTTAAATAGCAGTAAAGACGTGAGAGCCTTTAAAATGGGGCAGCACACGCATGTCTTCCCTCGTTGTACACTCTGGAGTGCTCATTGCCTTTTGCTCCCCACAGGGGCCGTGGGGGTGCCATTCCTCCCCCACTGCCTGGACGAGGTGCCCAAGCACCCCGAGGAGCGCCGGTGACGCGTGGAGCGCTCCCTGTCCCACCGGTGGCCAGGGGCGTTCCCACCCCTCGGGCTAGGGGAGCCCCATCCGTGCCGGGTTACAGACCACCCCCGCCACCCGCACACGAGGCCTACGAGGACTATGTGAGTAAATGCCTTCATTCACAATGTGTGAGCCAAGCTCTGTGATGAGCATCAAGTCCTTCCAAGATGGACTAGTCCAGGCAGAAAACTCCTTTCTGTAACGCTTTTCCCCTGCAGGTGAACGACGGTCCGGGTGATGCAATGTGTCTGCAGGCCTGTGCTGGGGGATGCAGCTCTGTTCACAGCTTATTTTGGGTGTGAGAGATCATGCTGGATAGTCCTTGGGTTGTTACAAAAGAGCAATACAGATACTGTGTTATATACTTAAAGTCAGTTTTTACTGTAACCAGGTTCCTAAGAATAACAGCTTATATCCTTTGTGAGAAAATGAGGGGAGGGGGGGATGAGGTGTGTTGTTGTTCCAAGTCCTTTCTATTACATATTTGTATTCAACACTGTGTTACGGATACATAACAAATAGAAATTCAGCTAGTTTTCATGAAAGCTGATACAATAATGTGTCTTTAGCCAGGAGCAGTACTAACTGACTGTCACCTTTTCTTATGAGGTGTTAAAAATAATTGTGCTATGCACATCAAAGCTTTCAAGTCATCCTCATTAATGTTTCCTCCTGGAACTATCACCATAACAACAGATATCCAAATAGAGAAGAAAGTGATATCAAATATGATGTCTGAATTTTTCTAGCCATTGCAAGTCCAAGACTAAGATGAACATCTGATCTATTCCCTAATCCCACCACCAGGGAAAGATGTACTTTTATTCAATTAACAGTCTTTCTAGAACAGAAGAAGGGAAAATTAAACAGAAATTATTCTTTGTTGTTACAACTTCACTCAGCCATGTGTATTTGTAGTGACTAGGTCACCGTCACTTCAAATCAGGAATGCACATTCTGTTAATTCTAAGAATCACAACTGAGCAACAGCAGCAAAAAAAAAGGAGGGGAAAGAAGTCCCTCCTGTATTATTTTCTATTAATGAATGAGCCAAAAGTGCTGCTAAGAAATGGAATTTCAAAACTACATGTTTAGTTGACAGGTAGTGTGTTACTGTCTGTTAGTATCAAAATGTATGAGACCTTCCTTTCTGTGCAGATACAGAACCCTTGTAATGTAAGATTAGGATTATAATTGAAGTATTTTTTTTTCATTTACAGTACTAGTAAATGTCCTAGAGTAGTAAACATCTTTTAGGGAACGTTTCTTGCGCATTTTCTGGATGGTAAATATATGGAAGGCAGGAAGAGAAATTGAGGCAGTTGGATTATCAAGGTTAGATAGGCATTCAGCCAGTTCCCCATATTTTTGTAATGCCTGCACTCTCAGGAGCACAAAACATACAGGCAATTAAAAGAATCCATTTAATTTGTGATACGTTAGTCCAATAAAAACAAACATATGTGCTTGTGGCTTTTTTCCCCTTCTTAGATAGCAGCAAAGAGAAGATGCCTTATAGGTCAAAATTCACATGGTTTGGCGTCTTCCATCTCCTGTGTCCTTTCAACATCTGTATTCCACAGCTAGGAATGTATGAGATTGCTATCATGCACCAGTTTGCAATGAAAATTTCTTGTCATATTATAAAAGTTTTTAAGTTCAATATAAATGATATTGGCATCTTATAGGCAGTTAATAACTAGAACTCTGATACTGTGCTGGTAGAAGGAAAAGTTCATTGTCACATATCTGAATATAATATTGTAAATTATTTTTTAGGAAAAAATAATTTTTTTTGCAGGAAGTAATCAACACAGTTTTTCTTCCTAAATAAACCATTTAATAAATCATGTACCTGGCTGGATACTGAAAGCAAGTGAATCTATTTGTTGACCTGCAGCAAATGTCATGTGTAATCGTTGTTCTTTCCCTCTTAATCCTACAGATTTAAAACTAATTCGTAATGAATAATTTATCAAATTTACTTTTTTTCTTGCTTCTAAGCAACTAACAAGTGTATTAGAATTTTCTTATGAGTTTATATTTTTCATTTTTTATTACAGTATTTCACACCATTTTTTCCTACATTTGCAATCATTATTGGTTTGATTAGTAGTACATATGAATGCGCTGTTATTGATTGTGAGTATCTATATTCTGTATTTATGTTTGCTCTAATGAAAAATAGTCACTTGAATGTTGAACTGAAAGTGAATTCAAGAAATAGTATCAAATGGCTACACTGTTTTATTTTTTAAATGTTTACACAGCATTTTCTGAAAAAAAATCTTTAGCCATTTGCTGAGCACTGCTAATCAGAGATTGTATTGACTGTTTGACCTTGAAACATCTAACTGTTCAAATTGGTTTGGATAAGCATTTAAAAGTTTGGATTATCCAATATATAAATATTTTGAGGTTTCCTGATGGCCTTTCTGAGAATCCATAAAAGCAGATGTCTGAAGGTTTCTCAAGAAAAGTAAAGTCCTGTCATTGTGATGAATATATTCATGTGCAACATTTTGAATGTCAGGCCTAGCCAGAGGGGAAAAACATTCAGAACAACTTTCAGAAAAGACGAGGGCTAGAACAGGAAGGAGGAGTGACTCACCTCATGTCTTTTTCTTTACTTGCCTTTGAATTTTGCTTTATATTGAGTGTAGCCTGACGGTATTTTAGAGGAGCTTCTTCCCTGTAGGAAGAGGAAGTACTGACATTAGAAAATACATGCAAAGGGAAAGTAGTTGCCATGTGAATCGTCTTCATTTTGAAAGCAGTTTATTGGGTGTGAATTTGGATGGAGAGTGTAACTGGCAGCTGCTGCGCAGCTTCTGGAATCCAGAGCGGTGGTCCAGGGTTTGTGACCTGGTGTTGTGTTCTAACCAAAGCCAACAACTGCAGACAGATGCTCACTTCCCTGGTGAGGTCCAGGAGAGATTCAGAAGTGTAAAAGTGAGAAAGTTCTTGGGTTGAAATGAGATAGTTGTAGTGGGGTGGCACTGACTGGATGCCTGGCACCCACAAAAGCATCTCTATCACTCCCCACCACAACTGGACAGGGGAGAGAGAATGAAAGGTTTGTGAGTTGAGATAAAAACTGGGAGAGAAATCACTCACCAAATACTATCAAGGGCAAAGTAGACTCAATTTGGGGATGTTAATTGAATTTATTACCAACAAAGCCAGAGCAGGATAATGAGACTCAAAATAAGACCTTAAAAACACCTCCCCTCCCTCCCCACCATTTCCTTCTCAATCTCTACCCTCCCCAGGCACAGGGAGGCAGGGAATGGGGATTGCAGTCCGTTCAGGCAGGTTGGTTGTGCTGCTACTCAGGGAAAGGAGCTCTGTACCTGCTCCAGCATGGGGTCCTTTCTCCACAGACCTGCAGATTCCTGCCAGGAGCCTGCTCCAGCACAGACCTCCCATGGGGGTTACAGCCTTCTGTCAGGCATTCATCTGCTCTGGTGTGGGTCTCCTCCAAGGCTGCAGGTGGATCTCTGCATCCCCATGGCCCTCCCTGGGCTGCAGGGGCACAGCTGCCTCACCCTGGGCTGCACCAGGGGCTGCAGGCGAATCTCAACTCTGACACCTGGAGCATCTCCTGCCCCTCCTTCTGCACTGACCTTGGTGTCTGCAGAGCTGTTCCTCTCACATTTTCTCACCCCACTCTTCTCTGGCCACAATTACATCTGAGCATCTTTTTTTCTTTTTCTTTTTCTTTTTTTCTTTTTTTTTTTCCACCACTTAAATATGTTATCACAGAGGGGTTATTATCAACTCTGGCTGGCCCAGCCTTTGCAAGTGGTGGTTCTGTCCTGGAGCCAGCTGTCATTGGCTCTGACAAACATGGGGAAGTCTTCTGGCAGCTTCTCACAGAAACCACCCTTATAGCCCCCCCACTACCAAAAATTGGCCACACAAACCCAATAGAACAGTTACATGGGAGACAAGGGAGTGGATTGAGAAATGGCTGAATGACAGATCCCAGAGGATTGTGATCAGTGGCACAGGGTCAGTTGAAGGCCTGGTGTCACTGGTGTCTGCCAAGGTTCAATACTGAGCCCAGTAGGAGCAGACGCCTCCTCAGCAAGTTTGCTGATGACACAAAGCTGGGAGGAGTGGCTGATACCCCATGGGACTGTGCAGCCCTTCAAAAGGACTTTGACAAGCTGGACAGATGGGAAGAGAGGAGCAGTCTGAAACTCAACAAAGGCACATACAACATCTTTCACCTGGGGAAGAATAATGCCAGGCACCAGCACAGGCTGGGTACTGACCAACTGTACAGCAGTTCTGTGGAGAAGAACCTGAGGGTCCTCTAAAGGCTAAGGTCTTGTTGGCAACTTGTGAAACAGGCAATAGGCATGACAGATTGAGATTCATGATTTATACAGAAGTGAAGAGTACTTGAGTAGGTCTGCTGCTATTGAGGCAATAAATAACAGAATGATAGAATCGTAGAATGGTTTGAGTTGGAAGGGACCTTACAGATCATGTTGTTCCAATGCCCCTGGCAATGGGCAGGAACACCTTTATCTAGACCAGGTTGCTCAAATCCCCATGCAACCTGGTCAAGAACATTTGTAGGGGTGGGGCAACTTGACTGGGCAAAGCCAGTGTTCAGCACAGTATATTTTGATCTGAGCATCCAGTCTTTTCCATTCAATATTAAAGCTAAATACTGTAAGGGTGCTTAATCCAAATCTAAGCCAAGACTACTTCTGCTTTCAGATCCTGTTTTGGAAGGCATTTGTCCCTGTTATGAGTATTTTTTTCCTTCTGAATCAAAAGTTATAATAAACTATCCAATTATATTTTCCTTTACGTTTTTTAGAAGCTAAACTGAGCCTTTATAAGAGGTCTGATGTGAGTTTTGAAGTGACTTATCTCTTGTTCCCTTACACCAGATGGAAAGAATTACCAAAAGAGAATATATTTGGGAAAATGTTCAATACACATTGCTTTTGTATTTTACCTCCACGTACATTTTCACTCTTGGTTAAAAAAAGGAGTTTTGCACAGAAAGCCACTCATCATAATTTGAATACTTCATAGATAAGCTTTTTGCTTTTACAAACAAATATATAATTTGTTTATGAGGAATAGGCTGGTCTGTTGAGACACTGTGAAGCTGGTACAGCTCCTAGGTCTAGGACAGCCAGATTAAAGAGCAGTTTTAAATGCAAATATTCTGTCTTGCCTCTCAGTTCACTGATCAAACCCGCCAGATGCAGATTCTTGTTATCTTATGGAAAAAGTTGAGAGCAGTACTTTTACAAAGTCACTGGGAAAAAAACACACAATAAGATAGATTGTGCTTTAAACGTCACGCTATTCTTCCTCTCATTTGAAATTATTTAATATGAAAGTAAATGCCATATTCAACTGTTTATTCTAAGATCAGTGGTTATTTGCATTTTTCAATAGTTTTCAAACAAACTGAAATAGCTATGCTCGTGCTTATTCAGTAGGAACATAGACAATGAAAAGACTTAACAATAAGAGGCATTTTTTCACACTTTAAGATTTTAAAAAGAATAATTAACATCTACGTGCGACTGCAATCCACAATATTGTGGTTGTGGAGGCTTTACTTAATAATTTAAATTGAAATTCTTAGTGCTTTTAAATCCGTTCTGTCTCCCAATCCTGGATGTAGATGAAAACTTTATGTAATAAAGACCTAAACTTCCTATTCGTGGTAGGTTTTCTCCTGTGCTACTGCTATAATAAATACTATAAAGTGAGAAATGGATGCTTTCAAAGCCCATTCCTATAATCAGAGTAGGACATTGTCAATAAGAGTAATGCCTGGACAACTAAGAAGTCTTTTAAGGTTGTTCCAAACTATAAAATAGTAAAATATATTGAATACAATAATAGCAATAATAGGTAATAGGGGTTGCTTTCTTTCTTTTTTTTTTTTTTTTTTTTTTTTTTTNCCTGTAAACCAGTGTTTCCAAGTTTTAAGATGCAGTGCTTTTCTATTTCTGTGCCTTTTCTGGGTGAGAAAGAAAGATCAATGAAGAATGTACTGAGACTAAAGATCATTAGAATGAAGCTGGAATTATAGACATGGGAATCTTCATGGCTGAACAACATATTGATTAAATATGATTGATTAGCTATTTATGCCCAAGGCACTTAGAAAAAGAGCTAAGCTCTATTCAGCATGTATCTGCTGTGACTTGAAAAATCAAATTTTCTTTTTAGTACAGTAGCAATAAACAGGATAATGTTTATATTATCTGAAAGACCCTGTTGAGGTTTAGAAGGATGCTGTGAGATCAAGATATAGTGGATTTATTCAGATTTTGGATAATATTGTCCATGAAAAGTATAAATATACTTACAGTAATTTCACGACCATAAGGTGCACCGGACTATGAGGTGCACCTCCGGGAGTCAGCAAATTTCGCAACTTTGTACATTATATAAGGTGCACTGGACTATAAGGCGCACTTTTTTTTGCAGCGAGGAGCTGTGCCGCACACAACAAAGTAACGAATTAGTAACAGGGGCTGCCCGCGGTCTGGGGCGGCTCAGGGCTGCCATGGTGTGGCCGCAGCTTGTACTTCCTAGTTGGCTCAGGGGCCCCCTCCCTCCCTCCTTCCCCCACGGTGGCCGGGGCCACCCACCTCCCTCCCCACACGACACTCCTGCTGCCCTGTGACGCTCCTGCTGCTCTGTGGCCGCTGGCTCCCTGCCTTAACACCCCGCTCCTGCTGGGCCAGGACCGCCAGCTCCCTGCCCCCTGGTGCGGCTCCAGCTGGGCTGAGGCCACCAGCTCCCTTCCTCCCCACCCCGCTCCTGCTGAGCTGGGGCCACCAGCTCCCTGCCTCCCCACCCCGCTCCTGCTGGGCTGGAGTCGCTGGCTCCCTGCCTCCCCACACAGCTTGGCACTCCTGCGGTGCCACCCCTGCTTGCAGCTCCCACTTCCATGTTGGAAAATTTTGCAACTTTGTACATTATATATAAGGTGCAACGGACTATAATGCGCACTTCCGGGTTCAGGCCAAAATTTTAGTCAAAAGGGTGTGCCTTACAGTCGTGAAATTACTGTACTGTGAAAAAATGCAGCAACATAAATATGGAGTTAAAGTAATGGCAAGTTTTTAATGTTTTTCTAATAGCAGAATCCAGAGTCAGCACTAAATCTTTAATGTCTGGGAACCTGCAGGTCTAGAGTTTTTTGCTTACCTGTGCAAACTGAAGGTTGTCTCTTATTTGTAATGTTCTTGGACTGAATAAATAAGACTTTCCTCATGAAACCAGAACAACTGTCCTGAGAGCAGTGCAGTACTAAGGTGAATATTTCTTTCAGACTCATCACTGCTGTGAATTTCTTGCATATTAATAATGTGGTCTAAATCGGACTTTATTAAATTATTTTCTTGATTTGAATTCATTTATTTTGATTTAACTGTGTTAATCAGAGTTATTCAATGGACTTCACTAATAAAATCCATAAAACTCTTGCATCTATGTATTAATGTTGCAGAAATATTTTTTGTTCTTCTGTCATCCCCTTCATTCTGTCCTTACTTGGCAGAAATAATTCTCTCTGGACATTAGATGCAAAGTTTTCAGATGAAAATTATTTTCTATGCTAGACAGAGTATAAAAGAAAATGCTGAGGCAGCTGTACATGTTTTAGTATTATAAATGATGTTATTACAAGTGCAATGTAATAAATATTTATATTTGTTATATAGAGATCTAAGTGAAGGGCATCTCTCAATTGATGATCTAGCCTGCATATGGTTCTTAAATATTCATAGTGTATGCAGTTGTATTCATAAGATCCTACATAAAAAATATATGCAGTGTTATCCACAGAGCCAAATTTGTCTGCCATCTTGCAGTGCACCATTTGATCATTGAACAATGGGATCTTTCAGAAGCCTGTTACCAAAAATGCATGTCTACTGTCACTTAGCTCAGTCACAACTTGTCACTTTTTTTATCTGATGGAGAACAGTCTAGATTGGTACAAAATAACTCTACAGGCATTTACAGGCTAAACGTTATCAGTTGATTGTATCTCCACCCATGTTATTCTTTTCCAACTGAGTGCAAAGGAAAAAATAGTTTTTTAGGTTTGGGGTTTTTTTAACAAAGTCATACAAACTTATAGAACTGCTTTTCAAGACTTGGGACAAGTCTAATTTAATTACAATTATTGAGAGTTCAGTTACTGTGTGAATTCAATTCAGTTAGAAGGAAGGCTTGGTTTTTTTCTTTCAATTCTCAAAGTTACTTAACCAGATTTAGTCCACTGAGGTACTAAAAAGCTAAACAGTTTTGGACTTCAAGATTCATCTGTTTCTGGGGAGACAGACACATCTGCACTCAGTAAGTGCAGAGATTTCATCTGTGCCAGACAATGACAGAAGCTTTGAGCTCTGTTTTCGGGAAGGGCTCCGGAGAGTAAGACGCCATGGCACTTAACATTATCACACCAACATTGCCTCCAGCATACCTGTTGTACTTTTCAGTCTAGCCTTTGGTGAACTCAGATTAGGGACTTTTTATTTAAATAGGTATACAGAGTGCTCTTTATATCAATAGATTCTATGTACAGATGACAGAACTTCTAGTGTGTGTATTATTTATGAAGAATTTGAATTGTAGCTAAAATCTGAACTTTATTAATGTAGTAAAACGTGTAGTTCAGGAACTGTTTCCTGTAAATTAAAAACTTACATGGGTTGTTCCAAAATAGTATTTGAGTTTTACCGGAATTTTAGGGATATGTATTTAAAAAACATTTCCTGTTACTGGAGCTTCCATCACAGTTCATATGTTTTTCTCATTGATACATTTGTGATTTTGTCATCTTGGAAAAAATACTTCAGCATGAAACTGTAGAGATACGTATTTAGCAATTGCGCTTACAATAAAATATTCCAGACCACAGTTCAATTTTATTCACTGGCTGATGAGTCTTTTAGCCAGTTGCCTGTATCCATGTACTTACTGCTTACTCACGAAAATGGATGGATAGGAAAAGTATCTGGTAAAATTAAAGGCCTGAACAGAAGCCTTGTAGGCTTGTATCTTTTCTTCCATATTGTGTTCATTGCATTTGCAGCTCTGAATTTAATTTATACATAGGAAGAAAAGGTTTTGTGCTGGAGGAAT
>PYHW01010164.1:5315634-5358218 GCA_013186435.1 Turdus rufiventris
AGGCGCACCAGACTATAAGGCGCACTTCCGGGTTTGGGGAAAAATTTTAGTCAAAAGGGTGCGCCTTATAGTCATGAAATTACTGTAAGTGAAAATAATCATTTTAGTTGTGCAATCAGAGGGACTGGATGAAGGACACTCTTGATTTTGTTTAGCAATGATGGTATTAAAGTGACTGGAATATTCATAGGAATACCTCTGTCATATAGGTAGACCAATGTAGTTCTCAAATATAGTCATTTTTAAAAAAATTTGATCAGTTATATTTTATCAAAGGGGCAGACTTAGTGTACCTCTTTAAACTTCAGCAAAAACATTGTGAAAATTGATTTTGTTATGAAACACAGTACCTTGAGTTTGACCTACAGGACTCTTAGCGAGTGCAGCAATCACTAGAAGAGGGAGATGCAGTATAAAAGCTCCAGGACAATAAAGTAAAAGACCAGAGATGAAAAATGTTCTTTCTCCATACAGACATGGTTTTTCATTATGAAATTATGGTTGCCTGCATTTTAATAGCTTTTACAATCACTGTAAGTGCTGTTACTCATAGATACCTAATGTTGTTTTGTAGCTCTTATTATGGCATAAAAATCTGTGGAGTGCCACATCTGAAATCATAGAGTGCAGTGGGGCTTTTTTCAGTGAAATTATACAAGTAAATGCTTCTTATATAGGAGGATCATAAGAACACAAGGACCCAAGCATGACCCTGTACTTCTTTGTGCAATAACATCAAACCACATTTAAATATTTCTTAAAATCAGCATATCTGTGCAAGTGGAGTACATAACATTATGTATAAGCTCCTGAAAAGTGCTTGAGTTGTAGCTTTGGTGTTCATACTATCCTCCCACTCTTTCTGGGCCAGTTAGTGGGTTCCTTTAATGAAGGTATTATTAAACCATTAGATAATATACTAACATGAATTATTTTGATCACCAAGTGTCTGTCAGATGGAAATTATTTAAGTCTAAATGGGGACACAGAAGCCTAAAAGTTAGAAATTCCATATTGCGTTATCTTTTATTTGAGTTTTCCAGTCCCTTAATATTGTCTCTAACTGTTCAGCCTTGCAGCTTCTGACATCCAAATTTTTAGAAAGCTGAAGTGAAAAGAAAAAAAAATCAAAAAAACAGATATAATAAATTTGAGTCTTATATGGGGCAAGCATATAAAATAATGTACTATACTGAAATATTTTAATATTTATTTTCATGTTTTAGGTTTTTTTACTATGTATTAGAATCACGGTACTTTTCCCAATTCCTTTTCTCAGTTCTTTTTTTTTTCTCCTGAGAAAACCTCAAAAATCACATTATGAGCACTACTTACTAATCTTTCTGAGGACTAAACTGTAAAACAAGCAAGTATGCATTCATACAATTCATATTTGGGTATTGTAAAAATAAATTGTTGAAGTCTGATGCTGCACCATTTTATGAAAGATTGAGCTCTTACAATGTCATGTAGCCCATGAATTTGTCTTTTATTAGGACTTTGCATGTGTATACCATTCCTCATACATGCTGCAGCAGGAAGTTTTCTGAAAAAGTAATGTATTTAAAAGAATATACATTGGAATTCAAACTGCATTTCTTTCTACTTTAGCAGCCAATTGCCATCAATCATTTTATTTTTGGACAAGCACAATCTAAGTGACATACAGAATTAAGATTCATACTTCTTTCTTTTGAAACAAATCTTATTTTAAGAATATATAATTCCCTTTGTATTACCTGTTTGGAAAGAAGAATAATTCAGAATTAGTCTTGCTTTGCTTTGCTTTGCTTTTCTTGCCAAAATTGTTCATATATGTGAAAGCTTAACAGGCTATTTTAGTTTTATTTAGCTATAAATAAAAATGAAAGAATAAGTGCTTGCAAATGAAAATTAGCTTTGGAAATTGGGATCTGTACGTGTTTTGACACAATTGCACCACTTACATAGTTGATATGCAAATAAAGAAAAAATATTATAAACAAATACAGGTAAATCAAGTTCATGTAAATCAGGATATAAGGGAGATGCAGAAGAGATCTGTGTTTCATTGCTAGTAAAATTTTGTCAAATTTAAGTGTGTGGACACTGCAGCTCAAAGAATGAGAAAAGTAAAAATAAGAAAAAACAGAGAATCACTGAAATGCAGTTGTTGAGCCTGAGTGCATCTATCAAATAAATTAGAACCAGCAAAACTTTGGTCATTTTTCACTTTTCCTTGAGCAGCCATTTTACTTTCTTGCAAGGCCACCTTTCATGCAAACACCCTAAACAAATAAATCCAAAAAGCTATTTGGAGCTTTTCTAGCTTATTACTCTTGAGGTGCCTATTACACATTGCCATTTTGTAAAAGAAACAAAAGTGGATTCTATGTGCTTAAACATAGCACAAGCCGGGGGGAAAAGGTAATTTTCATTGAGTTTTATTTATTTCATTTGGTTCCAATTGTTATTTTCTAAGGGGCAAAAAATATCCCATGCAAATGATTTGTCTTGTATTTGCATAGTCTTACTGTATATAGTTGTGATGTATATTTACAGGTGAGGTAACTACATTTGTAGCTGTAGCCAAGAACTGTATGGCTGAATCATTAAGGTTGGAAAAGGCCTCCAAGATAATTGAATCCAATCTTTGACCCAACAGTACCTGATCAATGAAATCACAGCACTAAGTGCCATGATCAGCCACTTCTTGAACACTTTCAGGGATGATGACTCCACTACTTCCCTGGGCAGCCCATTGCAATGCTCGACAACCCTTTCATTATGTGAACTGTTTGTTTCCATGCACAGTGCAGTATGAAGGTGAGGGAGAGTATTTTCCTTGGGCAGAATACATTGCTGTCCAGAGTTACCTGCTTGAGTTGGGAGCATCAGGAATGAAGTAGAGGAAAAACTGCAATTCAATGTATCACATTAGAGTGAAATCCTGGATAAAAAATAAAAAAGTGAAGTGACTTCTTTTGTTCTAGTCTTCTAGATTATTTTTAAAAGATTCAACCTCTTGCAGAATGCTTGCAGAATTAAAGTGCATCCCTCTCCACTACAGCAGGCTCAGTTCTGGGAGCAGGGCTTGCTGTCCTGCAAGCCAAACAAGGGCGCCTAAGTACTCAAGTGGAGAGGATCAAGGGTCATTCAATGCTCTTTTGTCATCCTTTCCAAGAGGATAGCTAAAGGGTACTGCGCAGTACAGCACTGTGAGTACCATTCTTAATTGTCAAAGTTTTCCTGTATATGTCTCAGGAAGATATATCATCTTGGATGTCATCAATTCCTGCAATGTTCCTTTGTTTATCCAGGATCCAAAAATTTAAGATCGTAAATTACACAAAGTAGGCTTCTAAGTCCTTAAATTACTTCCAAACAGAAGACTTAAATTCTAAATAACATAGATTTATTTTACATGGTATTCATTTTGTAGAAAACTTACAGGGGAGGAAAGAGGAAATTATTTTAGCTTTAAAAAAAAAAAATCCTACCTATCTGTTTTGACAAAGTCTATGACCTTTCTAGGAGGAAGGTAGACTACACTGTGGCAGAGGCAATACTGTATTGATAGTCCTTGGCTGAATGAGGATGTTGAGGTGGAATTCAGTTTTGAAAGAAGATACTTTTAAAGGCCCTACTTTCTTTCCTCAGGACCTCAGTAGTTGTGTACAGAGTACATAGTCATTTGTTGTTTGTGTTGGAGGAAAGGAATTGATACAAAGAACTAAGCTTCCACTCTGGAAAATGCTAGCTCATCCATCCTTGATCAGAATATTTGAGAATATGCAAAGAATATGCAGGTCACTGAATAAAGTCTGAGAAACTGTTTAACATTCTGTAGAGCAGAAATAATTAATGAAAACTGAAAGCTCTTAATATAAACTTCCCAGCTTCAGTAACATGAGGCTTTTCCCTCTCTATTTGGGGGATAATCTCATTGAACAATTTCCTTCAGAGTTGTGTATCTGTGTTGCCACAGTAAGTATGAGTGTACAAATTTATATGACTTAAGTGTTGAATAGCTATGATATAAAATTAGAACATTATTTTGGGGAGGAAATTTCCCTCTAGAATTTTTTATGTATTTTCCATCCTCTCAAAATGATGCCTTCTGATGTAATAATTTGTTTTGTAAAGAATACTTCAGCTCTTCTAAAAGTGTTGGTTAATTTTACACTGTAAGTTTCATTACTGTAGGTTTTATTCTTGAACTGTCCTGAGATTTGCTGACCTTCTTAAAAAAGTAAAACTAAAAATCCAAGTATATATTTTGTTTTTAAGTTCAAAGCATTATGAACCTAATGCTTATTTATTTCTTGACATCTGCCTGATGCAGCCTATAATTTTATAATTGCTTTATAGTTTCCTTATAAAGAAAAAATTATTCTGAAAGTCATTGTAAAAAATTCTGAAAGGAATTTTAATATTGCTGTAGCCTACTTCATCCACTGAGAGGAAGAGAATATGGAGGTAAAGAAAATGAACGCTAAATTAACAAAACCATCAGGATTCTCAGGATTGTTGTTTAATCATCAGACTGCTTAAGACTGTATTTATGTATCATATATTATATGTGTTTATACATATATTTTATTATATCTATTTGGCTCTTGGAGATAAGGATAGTCACATTTTATATTGGCAGGTGGTCATGTAAGTCTGGATTTTGTCTCCTGAGGGGAGTTCAGAAGTGTAAACAATGTACTATGGCAAAAAAATCCATAAATTAATCACTGCTAATCCAAAGTAGCTATTCTGAAAAAATGAGAGAAGTGAGAACAGTTGTATTTCTAGCTACTTCCCAGAAAATTACTGCTGGGTGAGCTGAAGCAAGCTTTGGTAACCTGAAATACTCCTAGTTGGGCCACCCAGCAAATAATCAAGAACGTTGTTCTGTCATTTTACCCTTCTCAACAATAGGCTTAAAAGCCTTAAGACTTTTTAATGGGAGTAGCAGTAACAATTTTCAAGCCTTAGGCAATCAGTAAGAAGTTACTGTGAAGCAGATACATTTTTTCAAAGAATGGGTTAGAAAGACAGTGCGATGGAGCTCCAAGATGTGGCAGGTGTTAACTCTGGTAGGTAGCTGGAGGCCAGGAGAAGGGAGGATCTCTTTTACTGCAGCTAGGCCAAGGCTGTAATAGAAGCTATAAACTTAAAAGTAACATTTCAATGTGTGCCAAGCAGGAAAGGACTTGTCCCAGGACTGTGGTGCAACCTGCTCTTTCAACAAGATTTTTTGAGTAGACTCAGTCAACAAGGACAGGGTATTTCTGTCAGACAAAGCAGAAAATGCAATAATTGCTGAAATGTTAGTGCAGTTCAGCTGTGATTGCTTATTTATTTTAATTGATACAGTTGCTTCCAGGATTTTAGATTAGCAGTTTAGATTTAAATATGCCTAAAGCAAATCACGAAAGACAAATTGACTTTGGATTTGAGTTGCTTGCCCTTTATAGTCCTTGGAGGAGTACAAGTACAGATAAATGCCCAACAAAAAACCTTGTTTCAATTTTATTAAGCAGCTGTCAAAGACACAGGAGCTATCCTTCACCATCCTGGAGAAAAAAAAACCTCATCATGGGTTATCTTTCAACTAAGAGGCTTATTGAGCAAAACAGGAATGTAAAGATTATTCCAAAGGATACTGGTCACTGTCTGAGTTGCCCTTGTGATTTCCAGCCACAATGTCATTCTCTGCATGAATTTCAGGACATAACAATCTCTCAGTTCTCAAAGCTATGAAGTCATCCCTTGGAGATGACTGAACCAGTCTCACAGTGATGGTGATTTCAGAGCATGACTGTAATTTCTTTGCTTAATAATAATAGGTGTTGTGGTTTGGAACATCATACTTCAGGTGTAAGACTAATAATCCTATTAAACTAGAAATTTTAAGATACCGTAGGTACTATTTAGACTGAAATAATGTATTAGATCCTTTTCAGGGTACATAGGAACAAAGCCCATAAAGAGTTTGGAAAAGAAATGGGATGTTGTAACTAAGTTATTTAATGAGATGTTAAAATGTTAACAATATTTTTACTAAGATATGGGACAACAGAGAGTTCCATCTATCTTCAGCTGTGAAGTGCTATGATTTTATTTATCTGTGTTTGTTGAATATTCCAAAGTTGTTTGGATAGTGTACAAATATGAGACACAAACAAACATTGTTCTGAAAGTGTTCCCATTGTCTGTAGGAATTTTCTTTAGTGTTATGTTGGTCCTTAATGTCATCAGCATGGGGACTGAGCACCATAAGTAAGCATATTAAATGAGCCTGATTCTTTTAGATAGAAATCCTTTGTTCCGTTATAGATGAACATCATTTAAACTAGCTGGATCTGAGTTAAAAGTTGTGTATGTTTAAAGAAATTAATGCATTTCACTGCAGTAAGAGAGAAAGAAAATCGAGTTGTGATAGCTTCATATTGAAGCTTGCTCCATCATCTCTGGCTAGTCCCTGAGGAGGTTCTGTCTCAGAAACAGAACTGTAAAACTTGTGGTTTACGGTGTACCACCAGACCCTGAATGAAAGTCATGACATATTGGTGTGTTGATGCTAGAAGCTGCAAAGCTTTAATTCCTCACGAAAAGTTCAGTTTTTTCTGATAATGGAAGTTTTCAACTAGCCTCTGATCAGTAGGTCTTTCAGAAAGTTCAGTCCAGTCAGCATTTGAAATAAGCAAATCAGCAGTTTCAAGGTTCTCTCTCTAGAGAAAAAAGAGATCTAATGTGTACAGATGAATGAGGACTTAGATACTGCATGTGGCACTAGTTAGATTTTGCTAATAACCAGTGATGCAGATATGCCCCATTTTGGCATTGTACTCTGTTTTTCAGGCCTGTTCTCTCACCCTGTTTAGATGTATAGTGAGTACATTGGTGGGGAAGCTCAGAAACTATGCAGTTCTCAACCAGACCTATTCAGAGTATGCTGATATCTATGAATAAGATGTGTGAAAGTATCAGATATGTTTGTAATTGTCTTTAACCAAGCCACATGAAGTTCTTACAGAATAATAAATTCTGTTTAACTTTGCATTTTGAGAAAGATGGGTTTTTAATGAAAGTTGTTGCCCGTAAAGTAGATGGGAATACAATGAAAATATATTCATGTCTCTGTTCACAACTTGTCCTAATATTGTCTGATCATTGAGGTGCTTCTGGCACACCTGCACTTTCTGTGAGTCATAGACTCTGCACATTAAAGTTATTAGCATAATGTCTGACTACTTTAAAAATTAGCTTATATCCATTTAAAAAAGAAAAAGGTAAAACAGAAACTGAGAACTATGCTCTTAGTATTTTTCTTTGCAGCTCAACCTTTCCCTCTCCATAGATTTCTGACAGAAAAAATACAAGTGTTGCTTTTCTTACACACATCCCCCATAGATATTGCTGATTCATGCAACAGTGCTATCTGGATACTGAACCTTTTGATCTTCTGGACCTGGATTTATTCTTGTTACTGCTGACTTTTCTAAAAAGCCATTTCATGATGAGAGCAAGACAGAAAATTGAGTCACGCTCCAACACCATATTTTCTATTCTTCATATTTTTGTTCCATCTCCTCTGTTGTCAACCAGAAGCATTCTACTCCAATTTATAGACAGTGCCTCTTTCAGCATATCTCATTTTTGGTGTCTTTGATCTAAGTTTTGAGAACTGGAATATAAGGTGTACGATGCAGAGGTCTCTTCTGAATGCCTGACATGTCTGCAAGCTGCAGTTTGTAGGCAGTGTGTCATCACTGTCACAGTGAATGTGGTATTAAAAAGCACATTCATCTTGCCAGATGAGCCTTTTTCAGCACGTATGTAAGAGATTCGAAAAATAGCTGTTGGTTTCAAAGGAGTCTACAGTGAAGAGAAAAAATAGCCAAAACACAGAGACTTCTCATATTTCATTCTCTTAATTACCTACCCAAACCCATAGAATTAGCATTGTATTTACCATGCATTATTTATCAAGTCATCAAAAAGCAAAGCCTGGACTAAGACATGTACATTCTAAGAAAGTATGGGTCATGGTCTGGAAGTGGAAAGAGTAGGTTACTGTTGATGTATTTCAGTCCTTAAGGAATTGTTTTTGGAGGGATGTTTGGTTAGAAACTTGGTAAAATCAAGAGCCAGATACCTTGCAACAAGCAAATCAACACACATACGTGATTTTTAGGTCTCTTAGGAACTAACTTTGACAAAAAGTCTCTTAATAGAATCCGTTTGTCAAACACAGGGCACAAAGTTGCTTTATTCCCATATTTTGAATGGTGGTTTTGCTTGCATTAAAGATAACGCCCCATGTCCTCTGAACTTTCACACATCTTAAATCTAAATTGAACTGAAGGTTTTTTTGTTTCAGAAAGTCTGATTGCCATGAAAGTCGTTATTAAAAAAAAACTAGATGTCATGAATTAATAATTATTCTAATTTTAACATAATGCTCCTGTAGAATTTTTTCTTCTTGCACTGTAATGAAAGGATTGATGTAGGTTAATCTCAACACCACAGTTAGTCAACAAACGGCCTTTCCCCAGGTGCACCACAGACAGATGCAGAACTGCATCCTTTTTTGTATGAAAACACACAAATATACACTCACTAAGCAGTAAAAACATAATGGAAAAGTCATCTTTATTCTGTACAACCATTTCAATTTACTTTAAAGGCATGTCTGTAGTTTAAATTGCATAATGAAGTAGAGAACAAATTAAAGGAGGGGAAGAATGAAGATAGTCCTTAAAATCCTAAAGAACAGGTTGAGAATTCGGAGTTATATCTTGGGGAGTGAAAGCTTCAGCAAAGAGTAGGAATCAGAATTCAGATTTGGGATGTCAGAATCTTCAGGCTTTACCCCAGACTTAAGCCTCCTCATATTTCAGTCAATACCCCAACAGCCCACTAAATGAATTATTAAAAGGAGAAATGTAAGAAAAAAAATGGGGGTTGTTTGTCGGTCATTTTGGCACATTTCTCTACTACTGGCAAAGGTATTTTATTTATATTATAAAGGTCATTTATATAAGAAAAACTAGTTCCCAAAACACTTAGTATTCCATACAGATTTACCATGCAGTTGTTTGAAATCACATTAGGTTGCATAAACTTTTCTGCAGTGTAATGAAATGGAAAAAAAAAATTACAGATGCAGTGCATCAGATTAGTTTCACAAGAGCAGTATTTATATTTTGCAAGCAATGACATATGCTGAGAGTGATACTCTTTCCAGCTTGCAAGTCAGAACTGTTTTATCCTGAGAATTATTCTGTTTCCTAAAACTGTAGCAAACAGATATTTCAGGAAGGGAACAGTTGCAAGACCATCTTAGACTGTTTTTGCCTCCATGCAAATTATGCATTCACTGATAATTAAAGTGCTTTGAAAGAGAATTGGCAGGAATAAAATAAACCTCCAGATTGTACAATTTTCCAGCCTCTAAAAGGAAATTGCTAGAATACATCTTGAGTAGGCAGTGGACCAGCTTTTTTATTTTGGATTTGAATTGGTACAAGTGTACTGAAGCTGATTTAGAAACTAAGAACCTCGGTGAAACTTGCAGCCAAAAGGGAAAGGAGATGTGAGGAAGCAATAGAAATAAGATAGAGAGAACAGGTGATGAAAGCAAGCAAGGACAGCAAACTTGAATTTTCAAAGAAAATTGTAAAGGTGGTTTTGAAATGAAAGAATGAAGTCTAAGGAACGACAGATGTATTTGGCAAAGCAGTGGAATAACATGCTTCAGTGAAACAGAGAGAGATTAAAATCCTAGTGGAGAGAATGAGAACAAAGCAATAAACCCTGCTTAGCTTGGGCTGAGAGAAAAGGATTACTCATAAAGAGTAGAAAAGGAAATAAAAGTAATGGAGTGGATGAGAGGAGAAGAGAGCATGGGAGATGTTGGGAGTATAGCAAAATAAGAGATGGGAGACGTGGAAAGACTTGAATCCTTTCAAGTTCCAAATAAAATTCCATGGGCACCAAAGAACTTAACATGCTGGAGAATCATACCTGAAGAAAGGGGATTGTATTATTGTATCCAATTCTCCCATTCTGCATGATTTTTGGTAGTGTCTTCTTGCATTGTTGCATTGTCAGTCTAGGACAGGTCAGGACTGAGTGTGCTCTTAGTTGTCTGCAATGTGCAGCAGTTTCTCCCATGGCTGTCCCCTTAGTTTAACCACAGGGCAGAGCTGGCCATCTGTACTTGTGCTGTGAGACAAACTCATGGCTGAACAAGAGTGGTCAGTTGTTCAAACCAGATAATACATGTCACTACTTCTCTGAAGGTGCATTTCTGAAATTCATGAAACTGAATGGTTCAATAAACATGATGCATTGCAGGAATTCTCATAACAGCCAACACCTTGCTGGATTAGGTCTTGTATGCCTGAAAAATGAAGCCATGATGTATTAGGCAGTTATATGTCTGTATCTATTTCACATCAGTAAACACCAGAAAAATCCCGAATTGCATCTTTCTCAAAATTTTCGAATTAAACAGAGACCTTCACATTGTATGTGATATACATTTCTGTTGTTAGAAACACAATGAAATTCTTCCACTGGAGACATATCTTTTGAGCTGAGGACAGCGTTTTAAGTTATTAGCAAATAATTGTTCCTTCAGCTTCAGAAATTTTGGATTATTTTCCTGGAATATTTTAGCAGGCCATTCTTTTTTCCATGAGTCCTATGTCCTATCAAATTTTAAGAAAACAGTCTTTAGTGAGATTATAACCTATTATATTAACAGGAATGAGATGCTCACTTTCTAACTTATCACCAGGAAACAGTTTAGACTATCTGTTCACTTAAACCGTTTGGGCATGACTGTTTTGAATAGCTAGATCTAATTCTCTTTCAAAACATCCCAGTTCTCGAAAAACTTGATTCCTCTTGGGCTCAAACTGTAGTACTATCTCTATCCACTACCCTACAAATTGTTGGACCAGGCTGGCCTTTATTAAAAATAGCATCAATCACATACTTGAAACTGGCATAATAATGTAGGTTGACCTTCAAATATATTTCTCTGGTACAAGAAAGTATGATGGATGAACATGCTTGCTTACTTGTTTTAAACTCTGTGAAGGTGTCTGGTGGGATTTGGAAAGTATCCATTGGTGCTTGTCACATGAATTGGCCGTAATTCCTGGCCCTTGTACTTAATGTCCTAAATGTATTCATTATTCACAAACCATTCATGTGGAATTTATTGGTCTGTTATAAAATTTTGAAAACTTACTGTGCACTCTCTGATTATCATTTTTCAAGCATGTCATCTTTCCACTTTGAACAGGAACCACTTGATACTAAATGTATTTTGTTTTGTTCTTCAAACCAGTATCCAAGATCAATTTATGACTGTAATGTGGGAGGCAGCTTGCAGAAATTTGCTGGATTTAATGATATCTGTATTTATGTAAGTGGCACAGTTATTCTCTGGTCTATTTAATTTCTGCACATATAATGCAGACACAAAAATGCAAATGAAAGAATCTAAAGGATAAAACAAAACTATGTTAGTAAGATTCAAGATAAGACAAGAAATGTTGTAAACATCTTCCTCCTTCCCAAAGAGTTCTAATATTAGTTATCCTACCAAATCCCTTGGCATGCAAGCAACCTTTGAAATGCTTTGAACAATTAACCATTTTATTATTTTATGTGTAATTTAGCCCTTGGAACATCATTTATTGCTAGCACTTTACTCCTACTAACATCTCCCTTTTTTTCCCAGTTAACTATACCAACCAGCAATAGGAGTGGCATAATAAAATAGCACCAGAGAAAGATAAATGGGGACTTTCCTGCCATTCTGCATGGCCCAGTTTTAACACTTGCTTTCAATACTATTTTTTTTTAAATCTGAACTTGCAAATTCTATTTGGATATGGTTACATGTGTTTCAATTATTGAGCCTTTGGCCAGTAGGAGAATATTCTGCATGTGCTTTTAAGCTATCTGAAGCTCTGTGGCAGTGTTGTAACAGCATTGCAATAAAGCTCATCTGAATGTATGCTACTGACTCAGATCCAGGCATCCTCATACTTTTTACTGACTTTGCATTTGCTTTCAGAATATTTGACTTTGCATTTACTTTCAGAGTATTATCTAATCATATGCATAGGAGGGAATAAATAACGTAGTTTAAAAAAAAATCTTTTCAACAAAGTTCTGCCTTTTCCCCTGCAGGATTTAAGGAAGGCTGTGTCTCATACTCTAAAATATGTATGGAAACACATGAAGGTATTGTCATTGAAATAATGTTGAGCAGTCCAGTAAATTTCTGATCATGGTGTAGTATGTGTTAAACTGAGGACAGTAATGTATGGCAAGTACCAACTGCTAGAGTGAGCTGGGATAAAGGCTGGTTTGTCCCATAGATCATCAGCACTACAGTAATCTGAAAGAGTAAAACCTTAGTACATTTTTATTACTAGAGAAAAGAGGATTATGTTCTGACCCTTAAAGAATTTTGGGAGGAGGCAACCTGAGGAATTGGTGGTTCTTACAATGTTTTCTGTAGGTGTAAAGATGAAAGCAAATTTTTGCAGAGTGGAGAGAACACATATACGTGGTGAGAGAAGCTCATACTCAATTTCTTGTGTAAGAAATTAGCTACATGACAAGTGATTATTTAAATTAGTAGGTAAAGAAAAGGTGATAATCTTAGGCTCATATACAGAGACTGAATCATACACCAGTAATATCAGAGTAATTCCTGAGAAAGTCTAGCACTAACAAGGAAGGTCACAGGGGCAGATTTCAGAAAATGTGAGGTGTCTGGTACAGAGGTTAGTCAGAGAAGAATCCTGGCTAGTAACAACAGTAACCAAAGCAATGCTTTACACCATCATTTTTTCTTCAAAAAATTATCAAACCATGTCATCTTTAAAGAGATTGTTTATTTTCAAATAGTTATGGCTATTTCAATGTTGTGAGTTTTGGGGGGACTTTTTTGTCAATGAACACCAAAATGTAAAAGCCACAAAATAAATCTTTGTGTTAGATGAAATATCATTACACAAGTTATCATTAATTTGATTACATGTTGTCACAGAAAGGTACTGTTTTTTTGGAATTACCCAAAAATGAAACTAGGCATACTGTCACATTTGTTACTTAATTATTTCATTATTGCTAATTTAAATAAGAATGTCTTACAGCTCTACTGGTATAATTTCCTTTACTGCAGTTATCTCAGCAGCAGCAGGAGAAATTTACATGTTGAACTTTTTTTTCTTTTTCCAGAACATTTGGATTCTTTCCTTAATTTCTCTTAAGACAACTAGAAGATATCCAGACTATACTTTAAATTGCAACTCCAGTCATTTTAGATTAGTTCTTCATTTTTCAACTTCAGTCCCTAATTTATATACCAAAGACCTTTAAGTGGAGAAAGTGAAATCAAAAATCCTCCTTATCCAAAACGTACCACCGTATCTGGATAAGCCCATGGTTTTTATCAAGTACCTACTACTTGTTCGTCAGCAATTGAAGGAAAGAGTTGTGTGCATGTTTTATTAGAGGAATGTGCATGACTGGAGGGGTATCCCACAGTGCTTTAGATGTGGCTTGCTGTGGTTTAAATTAGCTCAGAGCACTTAGAAAATGAGTTGCAGTTTAATTGACAATTAGTGCTGTTATAGGACTGACGTTCTCAAACATATTTCTCAGCAAATTTGTTATTTTTTCATAGTTTATGCTAAAACATGTGACTATAACATGTTAGGTAGGCTGAGATTGATCTTACGTAATAAGGCAATGTAAAATTTATCTGTCTGGTACAGCTTCATAACACATACCTATTACGGTTTTTTTAGATTACAGAGATTCCAATTACAGGTTTTCAAATTGTACCAGAAGGCTGTGAAGATTTTTTTGTAGAAATAGTTTACTCTGTTTCCAGAACTTCAGTTGATTCAGATGTTTTTAAGAAAAATGTGTATTGCATCCAATTTCAAATTATGTGTAAGAGATTTTTAAGTCATATCAACAGAAAGGTTTTTAACTTTATTAGAATCCCTAAACACTTATTCATTCTTGGGTTTTCCTAGAAACAATATATGGAAGACACTGAAGACAGTAGGGTTTAATTTTCACCAGAGTGCCTTGTCCAAAGGATGACATCCTTGCTGCCCCCAGGGGTCCCAGCCCCTCTCTGGCTGCTGATGCTCCGAGCCCTTTCAGGCACACACAGACAGACACGCACTGCTCCGAAGTCCCTCCAGAGACAAACCACCCTCCTGTGCCCTCCTGGGATCTGAGCTGTCCCACCTGCCACCATCTTCCTGTGCTCCTTTGCCAGCATGCAGAGGAGCATTTTATCTCATCATATATCAGTACATACTAGGGCAGTTAAAGAGATGGACTACAATTCATTTTCTTGCATTTTACAATATGCTAAAGAAATGTCACAGGCAACTAAGGAAAAGCCAGTAGTAACCAACTTACTTTTCAACATGGATTTCATTGGGAAACTGAGTAAACAACAGCTGATACTTTCTGTGATAAACTCATTTGGATTGTGATAGGTGGCAAAATAAGAGTTCTCTGCAGAATAGGAGAAAGAATCAGACTAAACATAATTTAGGGTTAATTCTGGCAAAAAAAAAGTAGCGGTTTTAGATGTGAGGGAAGCTAGAAGCACATAGTTTGAGGGACTTTATTATGCAGCTTAGAGTAAAAGGACAGTTATTTTCCTCTTATAGCACTAAGAATGGAATCATAATGACTTAGCATTGTTTAAAGCTAGTAAACTGCAACTGTAAATCAGCAAATTAGCTAATGCTTGCCTCTGGGTAGTGATACATGATGAAAAACAAATGAAGAAAAGTACTCATGCATTGCACTTTGTAGCTACTGGAAAAATTAAAGTTCTGTCTTCATAAAAATACTGTTAAAGGGATGTTATGAAGGGCTGTGCCCTGGTAGCAGAACAATTACTGTGTCAAATTAGTATGTTTTTAATAAATGCTACTATAGTAACTCTGCATGCAGTTCAATCCTAGCACTTTGAAATGATTAATGGTGTAAGTGAGAGGTTGTATCTGCAGTGGGAAGCTGTGAAGCCAAATACTGTATTTCTGGCCCTTTCTAGGTAGTGCCAACCTCAAGTACTAGAAATGCACTTAATAACCAAATAACATCACTGAGTGATATCACTATGTCAATAATCTTCAGTGCAGAGACAGTAATGGTAACCAAGACCTCAGAGATTTCAAACCATAAATTGATTTATTGCCATTATTAATAAAATAAAGTAAATATATAATCATAAGCAATAACATTTTGATTTCTGGATCCCACACCCATCAGGCTTCTACTTCTCTGTTCCTTAAACTTGCACAATGACTCTTCACTTCCCATACTGCTTGTGCTCAGCATCTTACTGTGTTTTTGCTTCTAAATTACATTGGTTTTAGTAACTTGGCTGTGTTTAATTGTCCATGTAAAATTTTTTTCTCTTTGCTTTTTAACATTTCTTAGAGAAGTTCTGCAGCTGAGATGCCTTGTGTCTTTCTTGTCACAACACGCCTAACAGTATTTTTTACATTGAGATGTCTACTTGTTTATAGGACAGACTAATTCCTGGCCTGATCAAATTTGCGTCTCTTTCTATCAATATGGAGTAAGTGTGGTGATGATCAACTCATTCAAATAAGGTGGAGTCCACATACCTGTAATGGTATTCTTTTGCCTTTTGCTTGTACAACTTATTATTGATAATTTCTATTCTTATAGGTAATGACCAGTGTTTTTAAATGCCAGAGGGAAGGTATGGTTAACTCCATGAAATTCAGAGGAGGCACTAAAGTTTCCATACAGCACACAAAGATGAGCACACTAAAACAAGAAACTCTTTTTAAATCATATGCCACTTCAACACTTAGGAGCTACTCCCTCTAGCAAGACTTTCTTTTATTTTATTGGCTGTAGCCCTAATTGTGGGCACCTCATCCCCACTCAGGAGAACCAAGATGCAGCACATCGCATCCTTGGAGCCAGCAGCAGGGAGTACAGAGCACTCAGAAGGTGCTGCAGATGGGACACGGAATCCCAGAGGTATGCTCTACCTCCAGAATGGTAAATTCTCCCCAAGCAGGAAAGAATCACATCTTTGTATTCTACGTCTTAGATAGTAAGTCTAAAATTTGAATTTTTAAATTTAAAAAATAGTGGGAATTAGTGAAGTGGGATTCTCTAGAATCACACATTGGGTTTGGGTGCTGTAGGCAAAAAATTTACTTTGTGGCTTGGTTTTGGACTATCATATTAAGAAGGTAACGTTAAGACAAAAAACTGATTTTCCAACACCTGATGTATTTTATTTATGAAAACTTACATATTCCTGGCTTAGATGATATGTGACAATGGCAATTTTGCGAATTTGTATTTTAGACAAGTATCCAAAGAGGCAGTTATGCAGACTTGTACTTCAAAGTGAGTGTAATCCTTAATGTCTTCAACCTAAGGAATTTTAAATTGTTATGCGTCATGTTTTCCAAAAACTTCAAACCACAGCTGGAAGCTTTCAAAACAGATCTGTTGCTATTAAAGGGGAAAAAAAAAATAAAGAAATATACAGGCTAGGGATTTGTAATCTCATGTGAGGGGCACTGGAAAGGGGTGAAGAACCTGATCCACTTGTCATTTTATATAAAGATTTGGCAAGATCTTTTGATCAAAAGCTTGTGTTTCTTCTACTTTCTCGTATTTAGAGATGATAATTATTTTTGAAAGCAGCCTTTTTTTCAGCATACAGCCATTCTACTGCTTTTTTGGCAAAAATCTAGTTTGTGTATATGGATATTTGTATAAGACCAATTTCCATCAACATAGATATAAATCTCTCTGTGTTTAAGTACTGAAGGAATGAAATCCCTTGTGACGACAGTAGGAATATAGTTATTTATAACAAAAACAAACAAAAAAAAATTCCAGAACATTTACACTCTTGAAGCCATCATGCCAAAAATTAGTGGGGATGAAATAATTGAATAAGAACTTCTGTGGGGAGAGATTATAAAAGCATACATAGCATGTTTTTTTAGTCCAAATACGTTTTTTGGTGGAGACTGCTTTGTGATGTTATATTTTCTCATTAAAAGAGAAATTTCTGCCTGTTGACATTTCACTGCAGCAGGTGTGCTTTGAAGACAATACATCTGTAACAATTCATAGATACATGAAAATAAGTGGTTATAGCGATCTTATCTTAGCAGTTACCAGTGCTGATAGCAACATTGGCTTTGACTGGACATAATCTGATAGAGCATTGAGCAGGGACAGGGGATTCTTTGCTGATGAATTAAATAGATGGGGTCTGAGTCCTACTCACACCATATTGTAGCAGTTCCACTGAAGGTATGGGTTTATTACAGCTAAATTCTGAAATGAGAACCGAGCCTGTGATGGTTTCATAAAATTATTTTCAGATATGAAAACAGTCTAATACTTTTTATACTGCATAATTTTTTTTCCATAATGTCCATCCAGATGTACTTCCTTGGAAATAATAAATACCTATAACCTTTTTTCCAGAATAATTTATTGACTGTATGTACTTTCAGATTTTTTATTAGGTATGTAAATAAATTAAGTCTTTTTGCACTTCTATTAATTGTCCAAACTGGCCACTTCTCTAGAAGGGGAACACTTATGTGCTACAGCCTTGTCCACAACAAACCCCAGTGCTGGGGGACAATAGCAGCTGCTAAGAGATGCTGCTTTTTGCAACAGACAATTAGGTTCAAGCGGACTATATTGTCACATGGAGGTAAATGGAGTTTTAATCTGGTCCTTCTTGGATATTTTTGCTTGGCGTTTTTTGTTGATTTTTAATTGAAGCTATCTTTTGTTGGAAAAATGATTCAAAGAAAACGTTAAATGTTTTTCTCCACAAAGAACATACTTTCTACAGAGTCCACTTTTGGCCATACATATAAGTGTTCTATGGTTAGAAGAGAAATTGCTGGTATTTTAACATTTTAGTAAAATACAGCCCCAAAGTTGTCAGCTGAGGTAATGCATAGTGTGATTTAGTAGACTCCTGGGAAATATGCACTGAGATGCTGCCAGTAATGAAACTAAATCACTGCTTTATATTAGTCTGTTTTACAAGACCAAGAGTTGCAATACTTAACTATGTCAAAAATGAGAACCCATGTAGAAAGGTACTGGTCAAATAAAGACAGCTGGAATTAATACTGACATGGCAAGGAGTCAAAGTTTTGATATTGGTATATTCAGAACTACTTTTCTTGCCCATATGTAACAACGAACTCTACTTGGTAACACAATATCAGTGTCTTTGAAATGAAATTTCCAGATTGAAAGTTCTAAGGAGGAACAAGCTCTGCTGTACTGAGGAGACTGAAGCAGACTATCCATTCTTATGTTCTGCAAAGATTATATCTGAGGGGCACCTTCTGCAGTCTACTGACTTCTGAGAAGCCCTTGGGGACCCTCCAGTTCTGAGTAGAGCAAAGAATGCAGCTGAGAGCAGTCCAGGCACTCACTGCAAACACTCAGAGGTCAGAAGGGGTCAGTGCTGCAGTAAAATTTTATCATCACTGAAGGCAATATGCTCTGGTTTTTCCCCTCTGGTTATCATTTTCATATTGTGTTGGTTATTTGTAATTAGGTAGCTATCACAGGATAGGAGAAGAAAAGGGTCAAATTAGGCTCAGGTTGTCGTAGTAACACAAGTTATTAAGATTTCAGAAATATAAAAATAGAAAATTCGTGTATTTCCAGGACAAATACCAAAAACTTCTATGAGTTAATATAAAGATTGTATTAAATGTTTAACCTATCCTAATTGAAATCTCTTTCAAAAAATTTCCTTTCATTAAAGGGATCTCTCTTATTTTCATGGTCTCCATATTTGCACTGTCATTACTGAAAGAGATGATACATACCTGCAGTATTATCTATCTGTGTTTACTGTGTACCTCATACTTAGATGTTTGGCAGAGCATTGTTAGCACTAGACATACTACATGCTGAACAGTGTATTTTAAAAGGAATAACTATTAAATCTGAAGTTGTTTATGGGGCTTTGTATTCAATGAATTGGTCACATGTATGAATTGTTTTGAACAGGAGGTGTAGTTTAGCATTTGTTCTTTTCCTTGTACCAGTTGTGTTCTTTACAGTGTTACAGGCAGTTGAGCATTAGCCTCACGATGAGGAGATTAAACTGAAGTAGTTTTGGGGTTGTATATTTTTTATAATGAAACAAAATGAAAAAAAAAACAGACTGCAATTTTTAATTACTCATCGGAGATTAAAACAATTAACATAAATCCTAGTTGGAATTCCAATTATGACAGCAATACCATATACAATATAGCTTACTATATTATGCACACAAAAAAGTATGCCTGTACAACATTTTATTTAAGTGTGCATATACAGGAGTATGATTTGCTTAACTTATTTCAAGCTGAATATGTTTAGAATATTAGGAAAACATATTATCAACTTCATAACTGATTCTCCTTTGTTTTATACTAAATCAAAAAATAAATCCAGACTGAAATCAAAGTAGTTTATCATTTTAATAGACATAGGAAAATAAGTACCTATAGATTTTGTTAACAGAAAAAACACAAAAAGTATTTCATGCATTAAACAATAATACTTCTACAAAACAGATGAGAAAAATCCACAGGCTTCATTTTTCCTGAATTGCTTGGTTTGAAGTGGTTACTCCATGCTAAAAAGCCATAAACCAGCTGTGAATCTTCTCATAATATTACTTCATGCATATTGCTTCTGAAATCTATGGATATAATCATGAAGTAAAGCATTAATAAGGTATTAGGTTTAACAAAATAGGAAATTTTTATCAATAAACAACACAGTCAAAATTACTGTGAGAAAACCAATGGAAAGGGTCATAAATTAATTATAAGAGGTTACTGTCAGTGTTACCTTTTTCTCTCCAAATCCTCAATTTCCCTGAAGGTTTTCCATTCAGTTAAAATCTCAACCTATCTATCTTAGGAAGGACACAGTGGCATTGGGTACTTTGTGATATATTTATAAATGAGATCTTGAAAACACATCAAAAGCTAATGTTGAGATGCAAAGACCATTGTGCAGAAGAAGCATCAGGAAGGGCTCAGAGAAACAACCACAGAAATGTCAGCTGCTGCTTTTAATCATTTGTACACAAGTATGAAGTGAAGGAAACTGCACGGAAAAGAGCAGTGTTGCATCTGTGAGCAGCTTGGAGGTAGCTGACTTGCTGACCTTGATCCAGCTGTTTTATAGCTGCAGCCACAGGCAAGTTCCCTGTCTACAACAAAAATAAGGTCATATTGCATTGCACAGTCTATGACTATGCAACACTTCCAGAATAACACACACACACCTCAGGGAATGTGCATGTATATGTGCATAGTACCCAGTTTCCACAGACCATTCCTTGAGGAAATCTGGGATGTATTGCAGCTGCAATGCAGGCCTGTTACATCAAATACAAAGCAATTTCAGACCAAAATGGCTGGTGGTGTACTTTGCCTTGTTACAGCTTTATGTGTCATTAATAGCTGCCTTGTCCAAAATCCAGAATGATTGATGTTGTACGAGTCTGTGCTGGTGTTTAGTTTGATTTGCATTTGGATTTTACCTTACCCAGTGACCATCTGCTGTGCACATGAGCAGCCCTTTGCTTGCTGTGCAACATTATTAGTGATGGTGATTTGTGAACATGGGTGTAAGGTAGAGTGGAATAATCAGTATGTAGAAAAGAATGTGCCAGGATATGTGAATGACACAACACCATCAAAGCTATTTCTAAAAGTATATTTTAGACACTGTAGCAACTGCCTGTCCCAGAATTTAATCAGGAACCCAAGCTTTGAAAAGACTCCAGGAGGGAAAAAAAAGGAAAAAAAAGAAAGAGGTAATATAAAAGTGTCATTCAAGCCAGCAGGCAATGCTAACAAATTGCCATGTCTTTGTCAAATGCTCATCACTCATTCTTATGTCAGGTAATGACCATACAAATTGTAATTGTATAGATCAGGCAAGATGCTCATTCCAAGAAGTCACCCTTGCTATTTTATTACATGAATGTCTTGTAAACTCAGAAAATGTTGAAATGACTAGCCAGAGAAAAAAAGTTCAGAAATAAATGCACTGTAAAACAGGATTAATGGTATAAATTTGGGATTAGCATAAATCCTATTTACCCCTACTTAACAAGGCATTATAAAGCAAGCAAGGTTTATGTAATAGTATTTAATCTTGCTTAATTTCCTTTTTGAAGCAGATACCAGTTGACCCTAACATGTATAATACAAAAAACCATTTGTGAGATATTCTGCACATCCCCAAAACACTCTGTGATTCAGGGTAGTGAATATACTTGACACAGTTGTATGCATGCTCCAAGTTTAACCATATTACAATTTTGTTCTACATTTGCCATGCAGGAAAACTTGTCACTAAAATCCAAGAGAATTGTAGTTTTCCATAAAGTTAATAGTGTATCCCTCTGCCCCCTTTTATGTTTTAATGAATTTGTAAAGAATTGGGAATGTATACTCTCCAGTTGATTCTACACCTGTTAATGTGAAATAAATTCAGTTTTTTTAATAATTGGGCTGATTTTTGTGTATATTCAATAATTTCATACAATTATGTGTATCTGCAAATAGTTTTCCAAGCAATAGCTTTTTATTCTGTCTGTAACTCATGACAATAGCTTCAACAGTGAGTGATGATAACACTTTGATTTGTCAACAGATTTAATTTGTCAATTATAGACTTCATTACCACCTTTCTTACAAATACATTTGAACGTTTATATTTCTGAATAAAAAACAAATTTCTTGTTTGCATGTGAGCAATACTTTTTGTCTCAGGATAGAGGTTAATAATGAGGTTTATAATATGTAGAGCTGAAAATGTTTTACCTAATACTGAGCAGAGTTTCTCCCCTAGACTGCAAAGTTATTTTTATCCAATGTCTTTGAGCAGTTAAGATAAACAACATTTGAAAGGCTGCTAACTATTAAAATTGCCACAATTTGAATGCTGACAGCAAGATATTAATACTCAGAAATACATCTCCATTTAACTACTTGCAATGAAGTTACCACCTTTCAGATAATTTTAGACACCTATCTACTATTGTTGCTGCCATTTTTGTTGGTTAGAATTAATATCTAAAGCTTTCAGAACATTTGAAAATCTTATGTTTGCATGTGAAGTATTAAGTAAATTTTCTCAGGATAGTCCTGTAGGAAATTATAGTAGTCTTTATGACAGCACCAATGCTCCCTTGAACTCTGCATGGCCATGCTAATGATTTTCAAGGCTTTAAATTCATAATGATACAAATGGTATCCTATATATCAATTATCTATATAATGGTAATCTATATACCAACTATCAGGTCTGTTTAGTGGCTGGGATTCCTTTCACCGTGTGGGCATTTGTTTTATTAACCCTACTGCCCATGTGCTACTTACCTTGCTAACCCACTTTTTAAATTAGTGATAGACTATTTTGAAAAGTCAGGGTTTGAAAGTACTTTTTCTTGCTGTGAAAAGACATTAATTTTGTTTATCAAAGCTGTCTACAGAGGAGACCTGAGGCTCCTTGGATGCATAAGTGATTTCCCTGCCTCAGATGACCTGACTACTGCATTGAGAAAACTGCCAGTACATGTGTCCCCAAGGAAAGTGTCACTCAATGTAAGCAGAATTCTTACAGCCTGGAGGATTTGAGATTTTCAAAAAACCTCCCTAATAGCTCCTTTTTTCTTCCCCCTATGAATTTCGGAGGATTTGTCCTTTTTGTTCAAGAAATGGTTTTTTGCTGTTTTTCTCCTTAATTCTGTTTCTCAGGCAACACAGACGACAGGAATTGTTGCTAATATATTAGCATACCACCCAATGTAATTTTCTTCCTAATTCTGACTTACCTGTCAGTGCCATTTTCTGGCTGCTGAATCTGACTGGTGCAGTTCTCTGGGAATGCTTTCATTTCTTCAAATGCATGTCAGTACGTGGTATTTCCTGTCAGTACTCTGTAACTTCTCTCCTCCTCTGGATAGGGAACGGAAACAATAATGAAAGCCTCATGGGTTGGGTTAAGGGCAGGGAGAGATCATTCACCAGTTACTGTCACAGGAAACACAGGCTTGACTTTGGGAAAAAATTAATTTAATTTATGACCAATCAAATCAGAGTAGGACTATGAGAAAAAAAACCGAGTCTTAAAATACCTTCCCTTCACTCCTCCCTTCTTCCAAAGCACAACTTCAGTCTCAAACCTCTTCCCTCCAACCTGTGCCAAGGCTGGGGAATGTGGGTTGTACTTAGTTCATCATACCTTGTCTCCTTCTCAGGGGGAAGATTCTTTACACTCTTCCCCTGCTCCAGAGTGGCGTCCCTCCCGCAGGAAACATTTCTCCATGAACTTATCCAATACTGAGTCTTCCCATGGGCTGCAGTTCTTCCCAAACTGCTCCAGCATAGTCCCTTTCATGGTGTGCAGTCCTTCAGGAAGAGCCTCCTCCTGTGTGAGTCCCCATGGGGTCACAAGTCCTGCCAGCAAACCTGCTCCAGTGTGGGCTCCTCTCTCCATTGGGCCACAGGTCCTGCAGGAGCCTGTCCCAGCATGGGCTTCCTATTGGGTCACAGCCTGCTCCAGGCATCCACCTGCTCTGGCATGAGGTCCTCCATGGACTGCAGGTGGATCTCTTTTCCACCATGGTCCTCCCTGGGCTGCAGGGGCACAGCTGCCTCACCCTGGGCTGCACCAGGGGCTGCAGGGGAATTTCAGCTCTGGCACCTGGAGCATCTCCTGCCCCTCCTTCTGCACTGACCTTGGTGTCTTTCTGTCACAAAGTCTTGCTCCTCTATCTCTAACTGCAGTTCCTGAGTTCTTCTCCTTCCTAGCTATGTTATTCCAGAGTTACTCCTTCTGCCACAGATGGTTTGGCCTTGTCCAGTGACAAGGCTGTTTTGAAGCCAGCTGGAATTGTCTCTGTCAGACACGGAGGAAGCTTATGACAGCTTCTCACCGAAGCCACACCTGTCTGCTTCCCTTCCCTGCTGCCAAAACCTGTCCAGACAAACTTGATTTATCACAAATAACAAATGCAGTTGTTGTTGCTTCCAAGTCATTCTTTATTTTGATACTTAATTCCATTTAATTTCCACTTTCTCCACGTTTGGCTGATGGTCCAAACATTTTGGATAGATGACTAATAGCTACAGTGGAGAAATTCCACAGGTTGTTTGAAAGCTGTTCTAGTTCATTATGGGTATTACAACAGCCTAAAATTGATTATTGCATTTTCCAAAGAGCAGACAAGTTTAAAAATATAAGTAATTTTGTAATTTTGAAATTACTGAAAATATTAGTTTATTGATTCCAAAAGGTAGTGAATTTAGATTTTTTTAAATCCACTTAAAATATAACAACTGAATATTCACAAGACATTTAAATAGCTCATCAGCAAATAGCTCAATAATGGGTCATTGTAAAAGGCACTTCTGCAGAACATGTCAGCATTGTGTATGGTTGTGGTGCAACAACCTTGAGAAAATGGCTTGCCACTAATTTGGTAATTAATTTTAAATACCAAAGATAATCATGAATTCTCAGTGTATTTTATAGGCTGTGGTAAAGAAAAGGTGGTTTATTTTGAAAAATAGGCATTGTATTAACTCTGTAAAAAAAAAGAGCTTTTCATATAAAGCTAACAGTGAACATCTGATACGCTTGATTGTCTTAAATCACATAGAATCATAAAATCATTCTGAAATTCAGTGAAAGTATTTGAAAATCTGTACAAATACACCCTTTGTAGTCCATATGGATAAACATATTTAGAAATTACCTTCAGTGTCATTTTTTTTGTTCATAGAAACTCTCTTGACATCATTAATGCTGGGGTGAAATAAATAATAGGGATAAATAACTTGTGGGCTCACTCTTGCAATCATATCTGGGGTTCTAAACAAGCTCTCTGAGGCCCTTCTACCCTGCAGACACACAGATATTCTGTCTCTATGGTCTCCTCAGGTGCCGGTGGAGAGGGGTACAGCTGTCCCAATTCATCCCTTATACCTTAAGCCACTTAGCATGGCTCAAGAGTTGATCTTCTTCAGTGACTGTTCCTAGCATTAATGTATTTTCACTCAGGGGCATGCTAAGTAGGGTGAGTAGTCCAGAAATACAAATAAAAATCCTGTCCAGTACCACTATTAAACAAAATTTAAGGAAGCTTTTTTTTCCCCTGATTTTTGCTGCAGATTTGATCTAGATTTTCCTGTTCAGATAAAATTACAGTCTGTTTCCGGAGATCAAATGCTGTGTCTGATTAGCTCTTTAAAATACCACTAAGTGATGCAGCTTCATTTATTTCCCTTGATCCATCAACCTATTGCCTTATGGCCCTCATAGAGAGGAAATACTGTCTATTCTTCAACTTCTGGTTTCATATCAAAGAAAAAAATACTTTTTAATACTTTTTTAATATCATTCTCTTTTTTAGGATGAAGGTCATGCTCTAAGTTATGTTGCACTATATGTTGTAAGGTTTGAGCTATTCCAGTTATCTCAAATATGAATCTAAAGTTCTAAAAGTATAGAAGTAAATACTACCAATATCATTTGTACTTTTTCTCTCATCTTTTCTACTGATACTTCTTTATACTTCCCCTTCTTTGCTTGTTTTTACCTATTTCATCTTTTGAATTTTATTTGCTCCTTTTCTTCTTTAGTATCTTACAGACATTTTTTGTGAAATCTAACCACATTATATAAATGTGTTGAAATTACCTCAGCTGAGATTTCTCTATCTTTCCCACCTTGTGGCTATAATTTCAAATGTATCTACTTTTTTGTAGAAGAGTGAAAGGGATTCTTTTTAATGTATTTTTGTAGTTCCTCTATATTACCAGAAGTTTTTCATCATGAAAAGAGGTGCAAACTCTAGTAGGAGTTCTAGTAATTTCCTATATACCAAAGAAAAAGGGTAAAACGTAACTTGAAACATTGATTCATAAGTTATTCTTTATTTTAAATCAGCTTTCCCTGCTAGTATATTTAAATGCAAATTGAATAATTTTTTGCATGAGACATTCTGGATAATGTATTTTGCTACATGAGTTTAATTCATTCAGCAATATGGTACAAGTTAAAATTGGATTTGCTGTGCTAATCCTTTTAATAAATATTCTAGCATCTTCAAAAATACCATCCCACTGCTTGAATCCTTTCCTCTTCTCTGTATACTTTCATGTTAATTGGAAAATTCTCATATTTGCTTTTAAGGGCATTATGTTTTATATTGCATCTTTCATGAGAGTACTTCTCATGTACTTGTATTTCTTACTCCTTTTCCTCCTCTTTTTATTTTAAGTCATATTATTTGTGGTGGTATTCCCACACCTGCCATTACAGCCATTTTCTGCTTCTTTCCTTGAAATCAGCAGTAAAATAGTGCATACAAGTAAAATAGGAGAAAAGGCAAAAATAGTAACTCTGAGAAAAGATTTCTGAGAGAAATGAAGCCTAAATATTTAAGATGCCAGATAATGTACGTAATCTTTTGCTTAAGCAGATACTATTACAGAAACCTGAAGTCTAAAAGTATGCTTTAGCAAACAAATTTTAACCATGGTGTCCAATATATCAAGATGACTTTCAAGTTATAAATTTGAATTTTCAATGTATTTACATTACAATTCCATCTTGAAGTCATCTATGCAATTGTATTTTTAATAACTCCACCCAAGTAATTAAATAAGAGACTGAATAGTACTGGACAAAGGATAAAGTCCTGTGAATGTTGCATCTTTCTATTTTGATAGCGAGTATTGGTAATTATACTTGTGAGTCTTTTTTTTTTAAATTTCTGAACCCATATACAGATGAATAGATGTGTTTCCGTAGCAACTCCACAGAAAAGCAAATCAGATCTTACATGGGCCAAATTATCTGTCAGAATTCCATTTTTTCCCAGTGAAGAGTACAAGGTATATAAAACAGTGGTTTCAAGCTAAGTATTCCAGTCACATACCTAAAACTAAGAGGAAATATTCTGTGCCTTTGTCAAACCTAATGAAATAACCAAGAACAAAAAATTAAAAATATGTGTAGGGGAGCTAAAATATCTTAACTAAAGATACAATGAGTTAGAGTCTAAAAAAATTAGTGTTAATGACTTCCTCTTGAAACTGGGAGTGCAAGGGTGTACAAAATAATTTAAGTTTTCACTTTTTGCTTAGTACTGTAGAGGCAGTAATTCAAATTCTTGCTATAGATAAATACTAAATAATAAAAAACACCTTATAATTATTTTTATTCTGTCAGAGCAGATACTGCATTGAAGGATGAAAATGAGACATAGAATATTTAGAGGCTTTTAGTATTTCAGTAAATGAAAAAATGTAGTTGAAAGGATAAATGTTAAATTTCTCTTAAATTTAAGAATGAAACGCATAAAATTCTCACAGCTTATGTAGTTTCTGCTTAAGTAAATAACATCTGAGTTTAGTCTGCAACAGAACTTACTATCATTACTTAATTACAGAACTTACTTACATAATTAAATACTAAACATGCAGTAATTTCACGACTATAAGGCGCACCAGACTATAAGGCGCACCCCAGGGAGTCGGCAACATTTCGCAACTTTGTAGATCATATAAGGCGCACCGGACTCTAAGGCGCACCTTTTTTTTGCAGTGAGGATCCACCTCCGGCACCCCCCACGCGGTTGCTGGCCGAGGCTCCACCTCCACCCCGTTGCCGCGGCTCTGCGGGTCCCCGGGCTCGCTTGCACCTGGCAGCCGCAGCGCCATAGGGCAACTCCCCCTCACAGCGCGGCACAGCCCCGTGGGGCCACCTCCCCAATGCCGGTGGCTTTGCCCCCCGCCCAGGCTGCGCTGCCGTGCTTTCCCCCCACCCGCGCGGCCGCCGCCCCGATGCCACTGGCCTCACCCCGGCCCGGAGCTGGCCTGATGCTGCCGCCGAGTGGGCTCTGCTCAGCTGGAGACTTTTGCGGGCTCGCACTTCCAGGGTGGCAAAGGTCACAACTTTGTGCATCATATAAGGCGCACTAGACTATAAGGCGCACTTCCGGGTTCGGGGGACAATTTTAGTCAAAAGGGTGCGCCTTATAGTCGTGAAATTACTGTATATGAATAACAGATACAAAAAATCTGTGAAATATTTGCAACAGTGTTTATTTTAGCAAAATTATTGCAATTAACTTTTTTCTTTATTTACGGTAATTTCAGGAGTATAAGGCACACTTCCGGGTGTCGGCAAATTTCCGAACTTTGTCCGTATATAGGGCACACCCGACTACAAGGTGCACTTTTTTTTTTTGCAGCGAGGATCCACGCACAACAAAGTAACCAATTAGTCACGGAATCCCGTGATCACGGGGTTTACTGGCAGGCGCTCAATTTGCAAACATTTTTCACAGATTGATGCAGCCTTTAAAGGCAGCCCCAGGTGCCCTCCCCGTGCCACGGACTCCAGCACTCCCACCCACCCCCAGGTGCCGCTCAGCTCACAGCTCGCCTCCCCCTCCTCATGGCTCGGCTCGTGCTTCCGGATTGGCAAATTTCCAAACTTTGTCCATATATAAGGCATTCCAGGGTATAAGGTGCACTTCCGGTTTTGGACCAAAATTTTAGTCAAAAGGGTGCGCCTTATATGCGTGAAATTACTGTACTTGCAGACAGTTATCTTTTTGGAGCCTGAGCTGCCAGAAAAAGGAGATTTTGAATATTAAGAAAGGAAGTGATACTCAAAACTTATGGAAGGTTTCTGAACAAAGTGAGTTCAAAATAAGCTAAACTGTCCAAAAATATCTATGGTCTCTTAGCAAAGCAAAATTTCATTAGAATGAAATGCCAAAAATATTACATTTTTACACTATAATCACTTAGCATGCAGAAAACATGGAGATAATTCTGATGCCCATAGGCTAAGCAGCTGTGTATGGAACAGCTGTATCATTTATGAATGTATATAATGTTCAGCTACGGTCTATGAAATGTGGAGTCAAGTCTAGCTTCTTAGGTTCCTTGATCACTTCAGTAAACTACATGGAAGAAAAAGCTGAAATGCTTTATGTCTTCAAAAAAGTTTTTTGCATATAATTTTAGTTTTGTCTGCTATCTTAGTTATCCATATTTTTCCAGTCTTCTCAGAAATAAAATCTTATTCTGTTAGGTAAGTTACAAATAGTTCCTAGTATTAATATTTGCAGCTTTTAAAGCTTCTGAAACCTGGTTTTGTCTTCCAGTCGCCAATGACTCATGAAGTATTTTCAGCTTTGAATACAGGTGTGTGATTTGTGGTCAGAAGGAGGGGGTCTCTTTTTAGAACTTCAGTGAGATTTATTCATGTGAGGGATATCTAGCTGTAAGACAGAGTAAATCTAATCATGTCTAGCAAGGTCTTTCCCTTTTTATGCTATATCTTAAATATCTACCAGTGCCTTCAAGATATTTGAAATGAGATTGCCTATATTTACCCATGCAAACATTGTAGCAGGCTCTAAAAAATAATTCGATACCTTGATTTGTTCAAGTGCTAAAGGAACTACCAGCTGAAATTTTCCCAGCAAATGCCCCTAGACCATTTGGCTTTTCATCCCCTAAGAGAGGATATAAGCAGCTTGTTCATTTATTCTCAAGTAACCAGAGCTAAGACTATCAAAGCTGCTTTGAATTATACCAGATCTATAAAAAAGAAAAAAAAGCAAGATTTGGTGGGCATATAGTACCAGAAATGACAAAGAAACTACAGAGGATGTGAATCAGGTGTACATAATTGGTGCTTCTACTTGCCTGTACCTGAATCCCTGTTGATTCATTGAAGCAGTGGAAAGGACATCTTAGTTGATCTACTCTAGGTCTTTGCGACTGCAGTTTAGTATATCTGTCATAAAATTGTATAATGTTTACTCTTCTCTTAATCTTTGTAAAAACTTCGCTTATGTTTCATTTGCAGTGCACTCTGAAACCTACTGAGATTGCATCAAACGGGCTTCTAAATGAATTCCTTTACTGTTGAGTGTTCTGTTTATTATCTTCCTGGCACGGGGTACCATCCCCAGCTTGACAAATTTATCAAAAGTGCGTCACAGTTCAGGGGCAAAGACTAGTCCTCCATTTCCACAGAGAATTTTACTCTTTCCTTTGGCAACTCAACAACTGCTTGGAACCCAGAAACCTGTCCAGACTCTCTGAGCACTTGAGGGTCCAAGTACACCAGCATGATAATGGCCCTTGAGCGGGAGCTTCTTGCTATCAGGTACTCACATACCATGTATAGACCCACAGATTTCTAACATTTATATTTAATCATGAAAATCACTACAAGCCTGAGCATGAATTTTGGAAGGTATTTAATCTATAGGGAATTCTTCAGCCGAATAATGAAATTAATTTCTCTGTTTTTAACTCCAGTGCTTGAAATAGTTTGTGGAAGCACTGTATTGTCATTGTGAGATGTTCCTCTAGAAGGCAAGTTGCAGGTCGTGTGTTTTTGGGTTTTTTTCTAAGAATTTATTAGCACCCTTGCTATCTGTAACTAAGATTTGTATCTGGTATTCAAGATGAAGTATGTGCACACCAAGAAACTGTGTACTGGATGTAGTAAATATGTTACACAGTTTTCTTCATGTTTAAGTTATTAAGGATTGTACAAAGATTTTATGTAGACCCCATCATTACACACACTTAGTATTATTTATACTTTACATTAGACTTAGTGTTTTGCGGTTGTTTTTGTCTAAGCTTCCAGGACAGTGAATAACTCAGACCACCAACTAAGCCAAATTAGAATCCCTGACAGTCAATGGGAACACAAAGGCATGAGTATGTGTTTTACTTTATTCCCACATCTGCTTTTCTTTATAGGCAGGGAAAATCCAAATAATTAAAGTTTAGAGGTCATACTGAACATTTGGAGAAATACTGAACTGCTTTATATTCCTGAGATTTAATAAACCTTTGTACATTCAAGTAATGCAGAAGAGCAAAGAAAGTCATAGCAAATACATTTTAAGGCTTGCTGCAATAAATTCCAATTTCTTGAAAAGCGTTGCATGTGGTCAGTGAACCTGTTAATGTTGCCTAGAAAATTTATGCTATCTCCAGCCTAACTGACTGCACATTTCGTGCAGAATATTCATATTGAATGTAATTTTAAACTTTAGAACTTTTCTACTTTTCTACATAGAAGAATGAATATTATGCTTCTTATAAAGAACTTGAACCCAAATTTGGAGGGTAGATATCATACAGTGGTTCTACTAGATGCTAGCATGTGTAGCAAGGGGAACATACAATTTTAATTGCTTTGGACTGTTGCAGTTGTCAATCTCTAATGCTGCACATCACATAGGCAGCCTTGGGCACATCAGTACTCTAATTACAGAAAGTCTGGCTCTTCACCAATGTTTTAACATTTGATTTATTTCCTGTTCAAGTTGTTCAATAGAACCAGAGTTAATTGGTTTTCCAAATGAGTGTTAAAAATATAAAGACTCAGCTTCATTAGGAGGAGGCTGTACTTACTGTGCACAAATGAGTTGTAAATCCATGAAAAGGTTAGAGTGAGATTTCAAAGCTTTGTGTACAAAACTATGACTTGAATTAGCTTGTTTTACTTATAAATTATAGGTAATATTTGACCCTAGTTAATAATTGACCCTAGCTGCCTTTTCTTTTTGAAAGGGGAAGATAAGGTGCCTGAGGGAAAAAAAATCAAGCTGAATATATTAAATATAGACTAATCCATTTTATTTATTTCATGTGGTATGTTCACTGTTTACCTAAAGGAATCACATTATTTCTTTGTGATCGCCGTATAGTTTCTTTGTTCACAAAAGGGGTCAAGCTTTTTACAGAGTCCTTTCCTTCTGTTTGAAAAATTCCTCCAAAATATCTTGCAAACCAGCAATGTAAAACAGATAAATCATAATTTCCTATTCCTGTGACCTACATGCTGTTCATGCTCATTCAGCAATCTCATGCTTCTAATAGCAAGATTGTAATTGAGGAAACAAAGAAAGTTGGTAGATATTTTAACATTTTTTAATTTCTGTTGAGGCAGTAGAACAGGAAAGAAGGACTTTGCTGGATTTTTCTCAGGAATAGCTAAGTTTATTGGAATTTTTGTTCTGCCTGGGTACATACATGTAGTTACATTTTGCTGGGTTTTGGGGGGAAGAGTCACAGTGTTCCCTTGTATTACATTTTTTCCTAAAACATATTAAAACTTGCATTCAGAAGAAATATTTGATTTTTAAGACTTTTCAGTGTGGATTGAATAAAAGGAGTGAAGAATGCTCTGCAATGTTCAGAGTGTAGTGCAGGGGTGACTCATGGAAAAAGCTGTGTGGACGGTGTGGTTTTGTTTAGGAGTGAGGGTAGGAAAATTTGGTGAGAAGACAGCTGCCAGGCCAGCCAGGGCTATGTCTGATCAGCAGGATGGAGTTGGTGGTGAAGATACACAGAAGTGGTGTGATCTGGGTGGGTCTCCTGATAAGCCCATAGACAAGGAGCAGTAGCTGGTAATGGGAGACAGGACAGCAGGCAGCAGCAGGAGCAGTCTCCATAAGGAGAGTTGGAAGCTGAGCTGGAGACCCTTGGCCAAGGAGGGATGAGGCTGATGAGTAGGTGAGACTGGGTGAGCTCAGAGGATGCAGGTCTCTCACCTGTGAAGATTAACACTGATGTTGATGTTAAGGTTTATAATGCTGGAAGGTTGTCATAGAGCTGATGCACTTACCTGCCAGTGCAGTTACATGGGAAGGCACCGAGACATCCACGTGATGGGCATGGACAATTTCAACAGCTGAATGAAAGACATGGAGTTATTCCTGCATTTTTAAAAGCTAATATTGCAGAGAAAAAAAAACAGAGTGGAATATTAATAATGACTGTAGAACAGCAGAGTACATTTTCTCCTAGGGAGCAGGGGAGGGGCCAGCAGCAGCACATGCTCCCCTGGGGTGGCCTGGGAGGCGGGGTCCATCCCATCCTCAGCCAGGAGCAGGGAAGCCAGGACACACAGGGCAGCCCAGCCCTTGGGCATTGTTCTCTCCCATGGTCCCACAGGTGAGCCCAGCTCACCAGGGCCCAGGGCAGGGCAGAGCTGTGGGGAGCTGGAGTCCAGCTGTGCTGCAGCATTGCTGGGACAGGGACTGGGTCAGAGGCCCCTGGGGGCTTAACAGGGAAAGTCAGGACTGGAGGAGCCCTCAGGGCCCAGATGTTTTCAGCAATAATAGGAAAACAGAATATGAATGTTGTATAGCATTGTACATTACTCCAATGACTATAAAAAAAATTAAACACAGAATGGAAAAATAAATCAATGTAAATTTAAAAAATAATTTATTTCTGCATTTAAATAAAAAACATAAATCTGCTGGAAATCTTCAGATATGGACAAAGACACCTGAATGTCTCCATGGAGAAGTACCACAAAAAGCTGTATGAAGTTTTAACCTAGAGATCAGAGTCCAAACATTCCTAAACAGTAGTTGAAATAAGTAGGAAGCTATTTTTTAATCAAAATGTTTATAAAAGAGCAGGCATACTAAGATAGTTTCATTGCGCTATGGATTTCATTAGATTAATTTTCCTGAAATTCCCTTAAACATATTCCATATAAAAAGAAAACTGAAATATCACCCTTTTTCTGTCGCATATAATTAGTACTCAGGTTACAGATTATAGTCTTCAAACTAGGAGCTACTGTGAGATGCAAACCTGTTTAAACAGTGATGTACCAAATAAATTTCATTTTAGTTTTTCAGAAAAAATACTTATAAACTGGCCCTTTGTCCAGCCAACACTTGAACTTGACGTGTTTCAGGGAGGTAATCAAAGGCCTTATCAAATGCATTTGCTTAAATATCGATAAAACACTGCCTTTGGATGTTACTACTGATCAGGTTTATCTGAAGCAGAGCCAGATTTCAAAGATGATGTTTATATCAGACTAAAACAAATATTTTAGGAAAGTTTCCAAGGTTTGGTAGCTATCGGAAATTTGTCTTTGCTAAAGGCTCTTACATGTGAAAATGTTTTAGGGTAACCCAGTTGCAGACTGTACACTCTGTCAGCCGACTAATTGTGGCAGTACATCTCATTAACAGTGCTGAATGCTGTAATAGCTTTTCTGCAATTGCTGCTGCATCTAATGAGAAGATGCACAGTGCAAGCCATATTACCAGCCTGACAATTTGTTCTGTTGATTTATCACACCTCTTTTACTGCTGCCTACCCATGAGGATTGCAAAACATTCATCAGATATTTGTGGGATTTGAATTCTTACCTCCATGAATGTACAAGATCTCTCTGAAGCATTGCCCCATGAGTTGGTGCTGACTCTGACCTCAATTTTTCATTTTTCCCTTTTACAAATTCCAACTCCAGTCTTCAGTAAAGCAGATTTAAAAATCCATTCTAAATTATCTGAAATTTTAAAAATATTAGCAATGTCCTAATAGATAACTTTTGTGTTTTATAAAACTGAATTCTGCCAGCATTTTATGTTATTACACTATTTTTGGTATTTGTCTAAATATTTCACTCGTACTGTATGTAAAATATACAAGAACATACATTTAGAGAAAGCAAAAAGTTAATAGATTTCTCTTAGGATGTAACAAGGACAAAACTGTACTTCCAAGCTCTGAGTCATATGCAAGTCTCATAAATGCCTGCTTGCTATAGCTCACATATAATAAATGTTCCTTGAGAAATTGCTCAAGTGGTATGAAACATCACAGAAGTATTTCTGCTAGGAAATGCTCATAAAAGCCCTGGACAGGAAAATGAAGCTACAATTAAAATTTTACAAGGACTGGGTGCAAATTTTAATATAGATATGCACAAAAATCGTGTATTATAAATGCATGACAGTTCATGGGCTGATGAAATCAGTAGAAATGTGTGCAGTTTGCTTCTAGAAGCTTCTGTTTTCATTATTGTTACCTGCCATTTTGGCAAAGAGTATCCAGAGAGGTAGGGTAGTCTGTGCTTCATTTAGCTGCAACACATCTTTCTACACATCTAAGATAAATGTAAAAAGAAAGAAAGTTGAATGGAATCAAAGGACATGCTGGGAAGTATGAACCCCATCCCTGTTCTTAAGAGGATAGTCAGATGTCTGGATGTTGATAAGTTGACAGAAATAATCAAAATAATTACAAAGGATGTGCAGTATTTGAGAAAATTTATGCTAATATGGTCATATATGAAATTAAAAAAAATAAATCCAACTTTTGGAAAAACACAGGGATAACTCTTCTATAAGCTAATAACCTTTGCCTCATTAGAAGACTTTCTACAGTTTGGAGTGGGTGTAGCGTCTGCATCCTTGGCACTATCTATTGAACTTACATTTCTAAACAGAGAACTCAGCTTTGAAAGCAATGAGAAAATCTGTTTTGCCACTATGCAATTACTGTACAATATCTGAGTCATCTCCTGACTCTACCAGAGAGAGATCTGAGGCGGTTGCTCTTCCTTTCTCAGAAAATCTGACTTGGAAAGAGAATTTAAGATCAGGAATTGGCATCTGGGTGAGTAGTAGCTTACAATTTCCTCTCAAAGTTCAGATGTCTTCCTTGCCTATGAAAACTAACTGTGCTTCTTCTTTCTTTTAAGTAGTCATAACTTAAAACTATGGCATAAAGTGGTTTTGAAACTCTTGCAGAAAAAAAGCTGCACCTATCTTAAACCATCAAATTCATCAGAAAAATGACTCATGGCATCTTTAAAATGAGATATCTGGAGGTATATGACAGACCTCCTCCCCAAATCCATGATATTATGCTGGTAGGTTGTACTCCACACAGAGGAGCCTAGAGAGATGGGTCATAGTCTCCTGAAGTGCTGGAGATGAATGGCAGACATACAAGATGGCCCTGATCATTATTCAAAAAAATAGTCACACCAATAGATTAGCCTTATGTACTAGAAAAATGAATAGACCGACTGCTGAAGTCTAAGTGTTGCCACATCTTTCTATTCATAAGTCCTATAGGCTCATAAGAAATAAAGAAAAAAATTCTAGAATGTATGTTGGGTGTAAAAGAACATTGTATCATGACTGTCAATGTGTAAAATGTCAGAATTATCAAATAGGCAAAAAGCAGTGATGGAATCAAAATATTTGAAGAAGAATCTACAATCCAAATAAAGGAAAAATCACCCTACAAGAAAAAATTACATTGCCATTTCCTCCTCCCTTTCCATACTTCATTTAGTTATTATGAATAAGCTTTTGCCCACAACATTCTGTAATGACTCTTCAAGAGTTTTGATAGGGCACTCCAGTATAAGGACTTTGGTGCCACCTCTTCTGGTAAGTCTCAAAAAATGGTCAGCATTGCTGTTCACAACAAACCTCTTTTTTTTTCCATCAATTTCCATCATAATTCGGTACTGAGAAACAGTCTTTGCAGGAAATCTGTTCCACAAACTTGTGTTTGTGGTCCTGACAGTAGCCATGTCTGTGTAGGATTACCTGTTCCTCATCTATACAGGTGTGCTGCTCAGTTTGGCATTGACTGGTTTTGGGTTTTCATTCCTAAAATCTAGAGAAAAGCTGCAAAGATACACAAGGAGCTATGATTGTCACAAATACTACTGCCCTAATTTCATTCATGTCTTCTGAATTTTGAAGCATAAGGCTGTTTATTTTCAAGCAGCCTTCATGAATCATGATAATAACATTTAATTTATTTCCCTTTATTTTAATCTAAATGTTCTTTACTATGTTGTCAACATTTTTCAGGCCAGTGATCTGTAGGGCAACAATGTCCTGACTTTTTTTTCTCTGTCTTTACTTATCATTGTCCTACAGTTCTTGCAATTGTGACTATGAGGAAAATACAGTAAATTGTATTTTTCCTTCAGAGCTGGCTGGATAAATTAATATATCATTGCCATGCATTCCTTACATATGCTAATCAGACACAGGGCTATGAATTATTTTAACCAAATATTTGACAAATTAAGATTCCAGCATCTTTTGAATATTGTATCATTTCTATCTGCCGTGATCCAACAAAGCAGTGATGCAGCCTGACAAATTCCTAACTGTAACATTATCTTAATGTCAGTAGCTTCACCAAAAATTCATTTGCATTTCCAAGAGGTATTTAGATCAATCTTCTCTCATGAGCCCTAGATTTGGCTGAGTCAGTTAATGAGGAAATTAGCCTGTGCATCCAATTTGCCCAAATCAGTGGCACAACTATCAACTGCAAGTGATGAAATTCCTTTGCTCCTTATGAGTCAACTATATAAATCAGAAAATGCCATCCTTTTCTACAGAGTCTATCTACAGTGTTGAAGGGAAAGGAGAAGATTATTCAGTCAGGTCAATGGTGGAACATATGTCAGTTTGCATTGTTTACAATTTTACTTCTCAAAGTTGGTCTAGTATCTTGAGCAAGTAATACTTACAGATTATAAGAATTCTGCAGGAACAATGCTGATTATTGTCTTCCAACTATGTCTTAAATACAAGATTTGTTAGATGCAACATTACTTCAAATAAGCCATCTAATTCCTTCTTCCATGAGTTAATACTCATTACCTTTTTTTTAGGGTTTTTGTAGTGTATATTAAACAGAAAACTAATGCTATTATTAAGCTATCATATTCCAAGTAAGAATTAGCAATATGTAGTGATGGCTCAGTTTGGTAAGAAAATAAGCTGTACATAGTTAACGATGCAGTAGATAAATAAATTTCTAATAGATATATAGGGTTGAAACCATTAACTTAACTTTAAAAAGCAAAAAGCCCATATTTTGAAAATAACTATTGCACAATAACTATACATCATAAATTGAATAAAAGCTTCTAGTTATTGATCTAGTGCACTGGTTGAGAAAAGGACACAATTCAGAGACAGAGGAAGTGACCAGACTGTTTTTTGGTTTTTTTTTTATTTCAGTGTTTTGCTCCCTCCTGCATTTAATGAGCACATATCTTTGTGGTCACATATTTGTATGACTCCTTTGCTACCTGTTATATAGCTTTTTATTTATCAGTAAATGATTCATGTCATAAAAGAAAGATTACACTTTTTTTCGGTCAACAGTGTTTCTGAAACTGACTGCTGAAGTGGAATTTTATTGTAATTAAACTGAGTCTAGGCACAACTCAGACCTGAAATACTACTGAGATTGAATTTAAGACGGCTTGGAATTTTCTAAGTAATGAATTTCATATTTTATAAAATCTGCCTGGTTATGGCATTGTCTTCTCTTTAGTATACTTCTGGTTTGCATTCTGGTTTTTTTTTGTTTTGTTTTTCCCTTTTTAAGTTTATATGTGCAAGAAAAGCATATATATATATAAGCTAAAACTAATTGGTGTTTGAATATCAGCTATTAAATAATTATTTCTGTTTCGTAGCAAAAAATAAGGAGAAAATTAGCTGCTTGAGGCCAAAGTGTCTTTGAATGGGCTGCCCACTGAGCTGACACTCCCTCCATAGACATGATACCAAGTGAGAATGTTTTTTTTAGAGATTGAATTTAAATTTAATTTCTTTGCATCCTTACTCAAGAAAGCTGATTCAACACTGTTATCAAGAAAGATTCCTTTAGTACATCAAACAGTCGTCTGTTTGACATTTACAGCTTTAACACAAACTGGACTGGATATTTGAATGTGCCATATAGTAAATACAAATATCTGAGAGCATAGATATCTTAAGAAACAATATGTGTGTGTTATATATTACTTAGAGCTGTATCTTCTGATGGTCTTCCAACTTACCTGGGCATTCATTAATTCATTTTTATGCAGATGACTAATCAGTTAATTGAGCACAAAGCAAAATTGCTACATATGTCAAGTCCCACTTTTAAACCTGACTTCCCTCCTCTTCCTCCTGTATTGTCCTACCTTCAGTTCACAATGCCTGTACATCAATTCTGTAAATGTGCATAGGGTTTTCCACCCTCATGCAGGGCTTTTTGTGACTCAACATCACAAATCATTGATGAAGAATGCATCAGTGGCTTAGCTGGAATCAGAATTTGCTGCCAAAGAGGGCAGTGATGACATTTCAATTAGGCTCCCATTTCATGTGAGACTAGGACAAGCTGGGGCCACCTGTCTGAACTTGTTCAGGGAAAAGGACCTGGGGATCTTGGTGAACACCAAGTGGACCATGAGCCAGCAATGAGCCCTCTCAGCAAAGAGCACCAATGGCATCCTGAGCTGCATTAGGCAGAGCACTGCCAAGAGGTCAGGGAAGGTGATCCTCACTCAGCACTGCTGAGACACACCTGGGGCACTCAGACCAGTTCTGGACTCCCCAGTGCAAGAGAAATGAACTTACTAGAGTGAAGGTGATTAAGGTGCTGAAACATTGACATAGATATGAAGAGAGGCTGAGTGGATAGGAACTGTTCAGCCTGGAGACACGAGCCAGAGAGAACTTACCAATGTTTGTAAGTACCTGAGAAAGAGAAGCTAAAAGGCATACATTTTATCCAGAGGCACATGGTGCAAGCTGCCAGTGGAAATACAGTGTCAAGAACAGCTAGGGCTATCTTGAGGCCAGTAGTTGAAGCCAGTATCATGGCCAGGAGAACAGGGGCCCTGCCACCCAGAGCCCAGTCCCACCATGTCCCTGCAAGGTGGACTCAGAGTGGTACCCAGGTTCAGTCAAGGCTCCAAATTATCGTGTCAGTTTGTATCAGGGACAGATCTGAGGGCAAGCCATGGAGTCAATCCACAGAACAAGATGAGATCATATAGATGTACAAGTACTACACCGAGACATTCTTCTTTACATCTAATATGCATAATATATTAATGCTGGAAGAACCTAAATTGGGTTGCAAGAAGTCGACTCAGCTGTGGTGCTCCTGCTGGCTCCTGTTGATCTCAGTGTGAGTTCTGCATGCTGAGGGAATGCAGCATGTCTGAACTAAGTTCAGTCGTGACGATCTAAGAGAGTTTTCCCTCATTATATAGTTTTGTATTTTGTGAGGTGTTTTGTTTATACCTATGGATTAGCTGTTGTCTCATAGCTAAGCTTTTATCCTAAAGTTAAAAGGCAATAATTTTCTAACTACATTTTTAAGCAAAATATAAATTTCCATTTTCTATTCCCTCAGCAACATTTCTGCAAGACATACTTGTCTCCTTTTTGGAAAGGGAAAAAAAAAAACTACCAAGAAATGGAATGAAAGCAGTTAGTTTTCTTTGTATAGGATTCTTGTTGTGCTGGTTTTATGCCTGTGCTGTGATGCATGCTACCAATTTATCAAACATTCAGCATAGTAGATGTGTTACAGTCATAAAAAATTTACTTTATCTGAAAAATATACTTGCCACAATTTTAGTAGAAGTCCAATCCAATTTGATTTAGCAGAAGCTTTTCACTTTTTAACTTTCCCCATGCTCATAAAGATCTAATTTTATCCCCTTTAAATACATATTTTATACTCTACTAAAGTTAATTAGTAGTCAAATATGCCTGAAAATTTTTGCCCAAAGCACAATCCTAACAAAACTAGTCTAGAGTATACCCAATGATGCAGGAATGACTGGACTAACCAAGATTTTCATACAGTTTTTTGCATCTCATGCTCCTAGTTATCATTTGTTTGAATATACAGGTAAAATTGAGGTGAAAGACTGAGTTACAGTCAGCACCATTGAATAGAAAAATGCAGTTTTGCCTTCATGGAAGGTGGTGTGACAAGAAGATTGGAAGGATTATCTTTCATGAGTGCCATTGTTTGCTTGTGTTTATTGATTAATCTGTTCTTGCATTCAGTAAACTTAGTTTAGCTCCTTTGCTGTAACCTTTGGATCTTAGAACCCTCAGTCAAACGGATGCTGCTGTTACAATTTCCTTGATTCTGCTGTCTTCTTATTGCTAGTTTCTCTACAGTGTTCATCCATTTTTGTTTCGACTCATTTACAGAATTGGAGAAAACATTGATTATTTTTTTAGTTTATATTTTAAAATGTTAAGAAAAAACATTTGTTATAGATAAAAAAGCTGTCATATTATCAATAGAAAATATACTAATGGGCTGTTTTCCTGTCACTTTACTTTTGATGCAATTCTAGTGTCAGCACTTACTGTAGTGCTGTGCTTCAAGAAAGCCAGAAGTAACAGGGAAACCCTCACTAGGTCAGCCAGAATCACAGATTCTGATAAAAGAACCTGTTTCCTGTGCACCACCAAGTACCTTTACTTGTTTCTTAGCAAAATACTAGCTGAATTGTGGCCAGTTGAAGAAAAAAACAGAAAAAGGCAGAAATAGGTAAGCCAGGAAAAATTGCTTTACACTCTTAGGATTACCTTTTCTAATAGGGTTTCTTCATTGAAAGACAAAATTTTATGTGTAACAGACAAGCAGATGCCATCCTGACTTCTTTCCAGATACTCTGCAATTTCATCTTTCCACACAGAGCTCTACCTGCAATTCTCCTTAATTTTCCTATGCAAAAAATGCACCCTTCCTCACATAACTAAATGATTTGGACTCTCTTCTAGTTAATCACAAATAACATCAGAATTATTAAGGCTGGAAAATAACCTGCAAAACCTTCAAGTCCAACCATTAACCCAGACTGCTGAGTCTAGCACTAAGCTATGTCCCGAAGTGCCACATCTATATGAGGACTCAACAACTTCTGTGGGCAGCCTGTTCCAGTGATTGACAATCCTTTCTATGGAGAAACTTCTCCTAATATCCATTCTAAACTCCTGACACAAATAGAGGCTATTTCCTCTTACCCAGTTATGTGTCGGAGAAGACACCAGCCCCCACCTTGCCACAGCCTCCTTTCAGGCAGAGCAGTAGTCCCTGCTGAGCCTCCTCTTTTCCAGAGTAAGCACCTCCAGTTTCCTCAGCCACTCCTCCTAACCCTTGTGCTCCAAAATCTTCACCAGCTTCATTGTTTTTTTTCTGAAGATGCTCCAGCCCCTCAATATATTTCTTGAAGTGAGGGCCCAGGAACTGAACGCAGGATTCAAGGTGCAGACACACCTGGTTTGAAAGTTTTTATGGTTTAAACTTTTCTGCTAGATTAATCTTTTTCATCTTAAATGCTTTCTTGTCTGCTTATCATCCGGTAGCAGCGGCAGACACTTCTGGGTCTTGAGAGACAAGGAAGTATCACTGAAATGAAATGAGGCCGTATTATGCACACAGAAGTATTCCCATGTTCTTTGCATTTTATATTAGAGAATATGTTTCTCACTCCTCACAAAAGTTTATAGTTTTTTCACTTGCTGTCTTTACAAACTGCAGTATCTGTGTGTTTCATGAATTATGATCATAAGTTACATTTGTGCCTTTAAATTCAATCTGTTTTTCACTTCTGTCTGAAGCAGAAGTTCGTGGCGTGTACCTTGGAGATAATTTCTCGATTATAAGACGCACTTTCTGTTGTTGGCAACTTTTCGTTCTTTGTCCATGTATAAGCCGCACCTGATTATAAGCCCCATGTTACAATACAGAGTGTGATAAAAGGTATCTGTTCTATCACCATCTGTTGAGGGTGGGGGCAGTGAT
>PYHW01010164.1:5358653-5369227 GCA_013186435.1 Turdus rufiventris
TGCCTTTCTCAGCAGACACCTGTCCTCCAAACTAAAACAGCAACTTTTCATTCTTTGTCCATATATAAGCTGCACCTGAATATAAGCCACACTTCGGGTTTGGACCAAAATTTTAGTCAAAATGGTGCGGCTTATAATCATGAAATTACTGTACTGTGAGGCAGCAAACACAGTCAAATGACTTGAGGTAATGCTACAGTTTTCTGTGCTGCAGTTCTCCATGGCTGAGATTGTCAGCTGCCTGACTTCCATTGAGCCAACTCTGAGGGAGAATGCAGAACTGGAACTGAATCAGTAACCAGCCTGCTTTCTTCCATGCCCGGGAAATGAGCATGCCTGTCAGGAGGAGATAGCAAGGCTACTATCCCCCCAGGAATAAGGTTTGCTATTGCATCTGAGTTTTTTACAACTGCTTCACAGGTAATTTCCTCAACCCCCGCACATAGGTTAAGCACAAATATACTGTCAGTACAAGTAAGGAGTAATCAAGCTACCCTGGCTAGAGAAAAAAAATTCTGTGGTTAGAAATTTCTTGAGGCTCACAGAAGCACCATTTTAGAACAAGGAAGAAACATACACTGAAGCCTAATATAAAATGATCTCATTTTGTTATGCAAGATTATTTGACTTAATTAGATCTCAGGCTTCCTATCCGTAAAAGCAGGAGGACGTCAGATTTGCATAAAATGTATGAGATGCAGTTAAAGAAGGAAGATAAGGATGGTTTTAAGGAACCACAGAAATATCTCACAATTGGACATCTGTGATAATTGAAACATACACATTCATGGATACTTTTCTTGTGCTTTAAGGCATTGATTATCGGATATTAGTGCAGGTAGTAAATTAATTTTGTAAATAAAGAAATTTTCTTTGAAGCTTTTTCTAACTTCTATGCATATCTGTTTAGTAGCAGTTCTTCAGAAAGACCAGCTTTCAATCCTGTCCCTTCACAGAAGGATCTCAATTTCATGGGAAAGATTTCACTTTTTTGAAAGGAAAATTTAAGAGGGAAATTGGACAAAGAACTTTTCTTTTAAAAATTTGAAATATATTTTGATTAAATAAAAATAAAAGTATCAGTTTATTTCGTCTTTTGGCACATGTTGAAGAAGTTCTTCTCTTTCATCATATGGTCCCTCTATTTTCTTTCCATTGCTTGTTTGCTTTTATGGCAGAATCCACCAGAAATAGTTGGACAGACATTCTGAGGTCTACAAACTCTCTTGATAGAGTTTTATAGGTAGAAAAGCATGGGAGTACACAAGATGTTAGTCTAAAACATGCACACAGAAAAATATAAAGAAACAAGACCCAATTTAATTAAATTAAAACAAAGTGTTAGGAAATAATCTTGACTTTAAAAATACCAACCAAAAACAAATGTTAGTGTTAGAACAAACTGAATGTTCTAAACAGGCTGTATCTGAGGAGGGGATGTTTGAATTTCCTGATAAAATTTAATTACTTCCCTCTGAAATGTAGTGTTTAGGTGTCTGTATACATAAATATTTAGGGCAAGCAATTTTCAAATGTCTATATGTCAGCGCTCCTGTCTCAACCTGATTGTAGACATCCAGTAATGGAAGAGAATTAATATTATATGACAAGACATTAATTTAAAATATTAAATACAGATAAAGAATGAAGGTGATCATGGTATTGGTAGAGATCTCTTCACTGTCATTCCCCTTGGATGAAACTATTTTAAAAAAACAAAAGATAAAATGAAAAAAAGACACCTGTTCTTAAATACCAAACATACTTAGTTCAGCCATAGTTTTCTGACAAATTTAAACTTTTCCCTCAAATAATTATTGTGAGGTGGTCTGTCAGATCTCAGACACAATGATGGGCATCACTGAGTATACAATCTTTTTTTTATCATCTTGCAATCTTATTCATTTTTTGTTGTGCCATTATCACAAATGTGTGAATAACAAAATGAAAAGCAGACTATGCCTTTTGTGTCCATGAAATCAGATAAGGAAATGTTTTGATAAAGCAAAAGAATACTATGTCAGTCAGATTGGGTTTAAACCCTTCAGAAGTTAAAGAATAAGTCTGAACTTTCATCAAGTGTTACAAGATAATGAGGAAGTTGTACAAGGTCAGGCTGTAATGAACAAAGCCTTAAGCTCACCAACACAGGGATGTATTTCAGTGCAATTTTAACACATCTTTTTGCAACAGTAAGTTGCATGTTCGAAGGTGACACAAACCTCTTACTGTTGGCTGTGGACCTGTAATGGATTTTAAAGTGTTTAAGTTGGTGAAAGTTTTATAAAAAGTAAAAGTTTTATAAAACAGTCTTTCCCATAGCATCAATATCTAGTCTGCTTTTAAAGCTGATCTGAGCAAGGAATGACTCATACCACTTAGGTGGTGATGTGATCCAAATAACTCTGAGTTTTTTTCATTGCTCTAACATACAAAATTTTCACTTTGATTTTGAGCATGTTAATTACATTAACACTTCTAAGTTGTGTTTTCTGCATCTGTATAACAGGGATGGTGATAATTTGTTATATTGTAGGTTTGATCGAAAGTTGAATTCTTTAATGCAGCAAACAGGATCAGTATAATTATTTACATTATTAATATGATAGTTTTTCTTATAAATAATGACAACTAGAGTATAACAGATTTTTACTTTCCATATTAATACCTAGAGTTAAATTCCCAAAATTATCCAAAATATCTAAAAATGAAAAATATTTTCAGATTTGTTCTTTTAATTTTGATGCCACCGAGGTCCATGGGAGTTTTCCCACTGTTTAAAGAGGAAGGGCTTTTAGCTCAGTGGATAGATTGTTGTTCATGTACTGTAACTTTAAAAAATTACAGGCCAAAACATGAGTGGATTTTTTGCCATAGGGATTGAACAATCTGGAGGACAGATTAGTCATGCAGAAAAATATTTTTCTTTCCTATTTGTCATTTCTGTGATCAATGCTAGCTTCTGTGAAAAGCAGAGAATGCTTTGGGAAACAGAAATATACAGTAGTTTTTGCATTTGCTTTCTCACTGAAAGTTAAAGCAGAAGCAAAATTTGAAATACCGTTTCTCTTTATGAAATTGCCATTGCAAAAGAGAATTAGAAGATGATCTGTAAACACACGAAAACTTTACAAAGATATTATGTGCTTAAATACCAAGATTTGCATCTCAGATATAAAAATATTTTGAGAATGGAAATAAAAAAGTAAAATATTATTTCCATTTTTTTCCGTAATAAAAGCCCAGTTGCAATATTATCAAAAGGTCAGATAACATGCTTGAATTTTGCTCAGTTATGAGGAAATAGGTATAAGTATCTGTTTATGAAGTCCATTGGGGATAATTATGATTTACAACCTTGACTCTTCTGCAGCTAGAAAACTAAGGAATAAGTAGGAGCTATATCTTTTCTATAGAATGCCCATGGAAGAGACCAGATAGTTTTTGTACTCTGTGCAAGTATTGTGGTATTGTGCTCTATTAGAAAGAAACAGGGGGTATCAGCTGTGTTTTTGAGCATTCACATGGATGTGTGTATTAGGTATTCTTGGGGATTACTAATTAGCTCAGACCTTTCCTAGATGATAAATGGAGAATTTAGTGGCTAGTGAATAGATGTTAGTGGGATGTATTTGTTGAGCTGTTCAGTTCTACCAAGATTGAAGTTACAAGCCTGCCCAGAGGAAACGTTTTAGGAATATCTGTCTCAAAGTCTTAGATGCTTTTGGTTGTTAGCCTCATTTATTTAGGATCAGTGCTTAAGGCAACTCTCAGCTCAAAGCACTAATGTAGCTACACCCTTCATTCCCAAGCAAGTCTCTCAATTCAGGTTCAGTTTGGGCTGCCTGGACACAGGTTCTAATGTCATTTGAAAACACTGTAGGGGTCTTGATGCCTTCAAGCCATGCACACAGAATCCCTGGTGTCATATAGGACACAGGAGAAACCTCTGCCTTGCTGGAGTAGGAGGCAAAAGCTGGGATGTGTTTTTAGGTCTAAAATGACAGGAGATAACTGTGTAGCTGCTGAACTGAGCTCTTAATATCTGCCCTATGGTCAGATGTGAGGTACCTAGCTTTCACACTGACACCAAAATCAGTTAAACTAGAAAACTCCACTGAACTGTGCTTTTGACTTCTTGCAGGCTTCTTTCAAAGAAAAAAATTGTGTTGCTCATCCAAATAGATTTGTATTTAAATTACATTCATCTTCTCCAAGCCACATGTTGAAATACAGGAACCTCATTGATCCTTAGACATTACAGATGATAAAATCTACAAGAAGAATGTTGCTTTTAATTTCAACACGGATATTTTCAGGTTTTCTAGCTGATCTGATTTTCACTCCTGTGCTGACTGCAAATATATCCATCAGTTTGCCTCAAGGTCAAGACTGAGATACAGCCTTCTTCAGTCAACAAGATGACTAAAATTTAAAAGCTGAAACCTGGTTTTTAATCACCAGTGAAGCAACACTTAATGTTTATTTGCATACTAACGATTTAGTATTTTTTCAGTGATGCTTGCCATTAAGTGCTCCAAGTGTCCTTCCTCCATTTTATCTATCTGAGCCCAGGTTTTGGGCTTCCCAGATGCTCAAGATGATGCTCGGTTGACCAGTCACTTTACTGACATACCTCCAAACATTTTACCAAGGGAATAAATACTGCTAGCACAAATTACTTAGTTCCTTTTGAATATTAATTCTAAATGGGCAAGTCAGTATTCAGTAGACCTCATTTAGTTCTGTGTTCTTTGTTGTCTACTGGTATGTAAAGAAATACTGAAATCAGGAAGAGTTTCTTTTTTTTTTCTCTATTTCTAGAGAGATACGTTTGAGAAATCAACATCATAGATATAAGTCAGCGTCTTTTGCTTCTTAGATACAGTAACAGATGGAGTGTCTGGGAGAGATTTTATGTCAATGAATCTTCAGCTGTGGTTTTGCTAATCTACTTCAGCCTCAAACAGAGTTCTTTGGGTTCACAATGATGGGACTCAGAGGTGTCAAATATTTTCATGAGCCTCGTTTGGATGCTCCTTATGATAATATTTGAATACAGAAAACTCACCAATAACAAAAATAGTCAGTTTCCTTTCAAGCAATATTCCCCTCAGTATGTAATTTTTTATAGTCAGGAAGTATATTTTTATGTATTTATTTCCTTGCATGTTTTAGTATTTTTAGCTTTTAGAATTGAGTTTTATGAACTTACGCAGAAGACATCTTATTAAACTAAAAAATGGAAATAGTTAAATAAAGAAAAACCATTTTCAAATTTTAAATAGTGCTTAGATGTTTTTTTTTGTAATCATGTATATATTTTAACACTAGACAAGACCCCGGTCTTGGCTGTGGGGGGGAAACTAATGCAACCCTCTGTCCCATGGGTTTTCTGTTTTCAAAACTGAACTAAATATTGTTACAAAGCACTGTATAAAGCACTGACATTGCCTCTGTGAATCATGAAGATTCTCTTTTAACGTGGATTCCTGAGTCACTGACTATTGCAATCACAGCTAAATCAATGTCTGTATTTTCTCCAGTGGATCAACAGAACAAGGACAATGCCAATGAGGAGATAATACAGACACTGTAGAATAGTGGTCCTACTCTCTAGTCACAGCAACCCTGTGCAGAGCTACAGGCTGGGGGCAGAGTGGCTGGAAAGCTCCCTGGTGGAAAAGGACCTGGGAGTGCTGATCCACAGAGGCTGAACAAGAGCCAGGGTGTGCCCAGGTGGCCAAGAAGGCCAGTGACATCCTGGCCTGTGTCAGCAATAGTGTGGAAATTATTGTCCCCCTGTGCTCAGCACTGCTGAGGCCACACCTCGAGTGCAGTGTCCAGTTCTGGCCCCTCNCTGTGAGAAAGACACTGAGGGGCTGGAGAGAGTCCAGGGAAGGGCAAAGGAGCTGGGGAAATGTCTGGGGCACAAGTCCTGTGAGGAGCAGCTGAGGGAGCTGGGGGTGTTCAGCCTGGAGAAAAGGAGGCTCAGGAGAGACATTAGAGAGAACAATCTCTACAACTGCCTGAGAGCTTGCTGGAGCCAGGTGCGTGCCAGTTTCTCCTCCCAGGAAGCCAGCACCAGAACAAGAAGGAAATGGCCTCAAGCTGTGCCAGAGGAGATTCAGTTGGACATTAGGAAGAAATTATTTACTGAAAGGGTTGTCAAGCATTGGAATGGACTGCCCAGGGGAGCAGAGGAGTCACCATCTCAGGTAGTGTTCAGAGAATGACTGGACATGGCATTTAGGGCTATGGTTTAATTGACATAGTGATGTGTAGTCAAAGGTTGAAGTCAGTGATCTTGGAGGTCTTTTCCAACCTCAGTGAGTCTATGAAGGTGAGAATAACCTTCTACTGATTTCTTTTTGTATGCAAGCAGAGTCTAAGAGTTAGCTGGTATCTTCTCTGAACTGATAGTAAAAAGCTGTATCCATATGCTTCTCCTTTTCTACTACAGCAAGCGCTGACATATCCTCTTCGTTAATTTAGCTGTGAACAGTGTTTCCTTCAGTACTTCTAAAACTGACATAGTGGCCTTTTCAGCTTGCTAAGACCTGATATAAATTTCAAATAATTCAATTTTTAAATTCCTGTTAATATTGTTGCTCTTTAAAAGAAAGAATATCTGCAGTATAACTAGATTTTTATGGTATATGTTATGTTATGTTTTATGTTATCCAGGGCAAGGTATTATTATAGTATAAACAAGATAAAGATGTAAAGTGCTGAAACAACATTTAAAAGGAAATAGCAGCTAACAAATTATTTTCATCCCACTTCCCTACTTTCTCTTTCTGAAATGGAATTGATTATGATATATTGCAACCTATATTTCATACAATAAAAGTATCCCCATATAAAAATATAATGAAATAAAAAGAAAACTGAAAATTTAAACAATAAAAATAAGCGATAAAAAACCTATGTCAGTTAATAGCAGAAGACTAATTAAAATTGACTTGATATGCAGGGCTTAAAATTCAAATAGTCAAAAGAGCTAAAATCACACAAAATTATTTTCAATTCTGAATATGGAGCTAAAAGGGCTCTGATCTTAGTGAGAAAATCTAAGGAATAATAGTAAAATTTCTTCATTCAAAAAACCATCAAAAAGACAAGATTTCAGGTATATCAGTCAAATGTTTATATTGTGCCTCCACATCTATGGCCAGAGAAATATCTCTTCAAAGACTTTCTTTCTTTTAGCAGACAGTCTGCCTGTCACTCCATCTAATGTAGTTGTTAAAACAGGAATCAGAAATTACATTTTCTGTTACATTGTTGGACACCATGAGTAGACTGCCCTGAAACTGGAGCAGTCATGGCCCAGGATGGTCTGTACACTTTTGGAATCCAGCCCTAGTCATTCTTGAGAAGGTTGGTGAACTCTGCTTTTGGTGTCTCCATCACAGTGCTTAGAGCAGAAGAGGCATTATTAGATGTGATCTTCTACTTGTATATGATAAATGAAAATCAGTACTGTTCTGGTTCGCAGTCCATCAATATTTTTAATCCTTTTTTGTCCTTACTTTGTTGACAGCACCGGGAAAGGTCAAAAATCACTCTCCTGAGAAGAATAGTCTTGGAATGAGCAGAGCTGTTGGCCTTTTTAACCTTTTCTTTTTTGCTGCTTGTGTCTTTTTATTCCTTGGCAAGCATTAAAAGAATTAGCATAGTTACCATTGTGTTTTCAGTATGTCAGTTTTACCTTTTTCTGTCCCTTTAACCCACTTAACTCAGTTAATGGATCAAAGACCCAGTCAGTTTTCTGAAGTTTCAGTCATGATTGATAGGCAGGTAAAGACTAAACTAGACCAAAGCCATTACAAGTGCAGGGTAGAAAGAGTGTAGCATTTAATAGGGGAACCTGTTACAATTCCTTTGTCTTCTTGCTGCTGTCTGAGATCACAACACATCCGTGTTTGCATGGGAGCTGGGCAGCACCAGAGCCTTGGAATGTGCCATTCACAATAACAGGATTTTTATTCTCCATTTAATAAGGATTTTGTAACTGTGATCTATATCTGTATCACTTCCATCACCTTAAAAAAATAAACACAAATTTGATCTGGTGCACAGGACAAAGGCTTGCAGAGTAAGTTGTGTGAGCTGCTGTGGAAGTCATATTCTGAGATCTATACAGATTTTCTAGGTGGATTTTAATGCAGTAAAATTCCATTTGACTTTTAAAGATTTAATTCAGGCGGCTCATCTATCACCACTGGTACATCCTTCCTTTAGAAGGCTTTCACTTTAGGATAGTAGTAGCAGTATTTAACATTCTCGATCCACTACAGTCAAAGACAACCAGTGCAACAATTTCCTGGACCCTATTGGTGAAGGCAAGGATATGCATGAGATTTTGATGAAGATTTGGGGGTCCTCACTCGTTGCTGCACTGTCTCTTGATCAGTGTATCTTTGTCTGTGTCAGGGTTGTATTGAATTTGAATCTTTTTATCTGAGTCGATTTTAGAAGAAAATGAAAGAATATAACACGGACATTGGACAACACTTATAATACTGAGTTGTGAGAATGCATCTCACTGGTACAGTGCGATATATTTAGTCACATGGGATAAAGTTAGCAGAGGTATCTGACACAAAGATCTATTAGGCTGTCAGACAGTTTCCCAAGAGAAATGGTGGATTCTCTACTCCTGGCAATATTTAGCATTTGATTAGAGAAAGCACTAAAAATGTGCTGAAAGGAGCAATCACGTTTGACAAGAGTTTCTAATAGATGATCTGTTCTTTTCCATCCCCAATTTCTCTTAATTGCATGCTCAAACTTGAGGGAATAACAATTTAAAGACTACCTTTTAGTATATCAATAAGTATTACCTACTCTTTACTGTTTTGCTCATTATTATATTCACAAATGAGAAGTCCCATTACATTCTGCATGTTTTCTTTTAATTATACCTGGCCTTTATGAATAATTCCTTACAAGATTGTGCTAATTGAGTTCACTCTTCTTACATATTTTTTAAATCCAAGAATATAAGCCTGCAGTACCTTTAATCCTTACTAAAGTGTATTTCCCAATTGAACAATATCTGTTAGAAAATTGAATATTGCTGTTAAGTTGCTGTGAGTAGGTACTGTGAATTTTACTCCTTTACAGTATTCAGGATCAAGAAGAATTTTCAGAAACATTTTTGTTCAAATGTGATTAGCAGCAGTTAAAACATTGCTGCATTCAGTGCAAGCAACACTTGTGTAATAAGCTTAATCATTGTCATAAGCAGAAAAATCAATGAGCTCATCTCTCCTGCAACTGATATCCACTTAACATTTAGTTTCTTTAGTGACTGATTCTCATAACTTTTAAGTGCTAATTATTTTGTTCATGGTAATTTTCATTGCATCAGCACTTAAAAACTGAGTATAAAGAAAAGTTTAATCAATTCAAATGTGTGTGTATGTGTATATATGGAACACATTATTCAGGTTACAGTTTAAAAAATATAATCAAAGGTCACCATGGTACTGGTGAAATACTTTTAGCTGGATGGCTTGAACCAGTGCTAAATAAGAGGTACCATGGTTACATTTTCTAAATAATTCTGTATGGTCTTTCATAAGCTAAGAAAAACGAATTAAAGAGTTAAAATGTTTATTTATGGACTCAAAAATTATGCAAAATGCATAAACCACATACAGAAGACAATTTAAAATTCATTGTCCAAAATTATTTTTAGAAAGGCTTTTCTATAAAATTAGATTCTAGAAAATAAGCAATGAACTAAAATTTGGAATCTGAATAAGCAAGAGCTGTAACTTATGAAAAAGGCATGGGGTGTCTTCCAAATATTAGGATATAAAGATTCCAACATTAAGAATGCCTGAACATTCATCTAGACCAGCTTCAGGATTAATAAATAAATAAACAAACAAACAAACAAATAAATAAATCTTTATTTGCCTTGGGTTTTGAGCGCTTGAAGATTTGTTAAATTTTATACTTTACTAATTCATGGAATCCTTAGTGGTTAAATATATTTAAATAAAGGATGAAAGTGGATCGAAAACAATAGAATTGCACAAAGAATTAACCTATGTATCTTCTTTTCTTTTCTAGACATGAAAAATGTAAGGCTATTTTCAAGGAGCTTTCTTTCTTCAATGCTGCAGTATAGCTGTCAATCATCATTACTCCTACAAGTCTTTTCTTTAGGGAATACTGTAGATTTGGAGATGTGGGCAGATTATAAAATTTGAGGATGTATTTGCTAGGCACAGTATCTTGCATTTGGGCAAGTTTTTATTTAAATAATCTACTTCCAGTATTAATAATATATCATAGTGTAATCTGGTTTAAAATTAAATGCTGTTTAAGGTTCTGTTAAGCACCTGTGAAAGCATTTCTGCTCCTTCCTAGTTCCACAGCATTTACTTGAGCATTTAAAGGCTCTGAGATGGACTATCCAGTTTTCAAAGGTTGGAAAATAAAAAGTAAAATTTCTTGGAATTCCCAGCCATTCAAGGCCCAGAAATATAATTTCCTAGATTATTACAGAGTCTGTTTAACATATAAGACATTGTGTGCAGCAGTCAAAGAATAGT